>JAVQKG010414876.1:0-13675 GCA_036025885.1 Hypseleotris bucephala | reverse complement strand
GTTATATAGGCCTAATTACTTTAACCAGTGTATTTCAGATCAGATGCTGTATTATACTCTCTCTGTACCTCTGACTGTCTGAAGGTCAGATAACATTGTTTGGGAACTTTAGATGATATTTTCATATATGACATTCTTGACCTGCAGATTTCAGCTATATCGTGTGTGCTGTTCATTGGAAGGAGGAAGTCGAAGGAGAAAAATTGATTAGAGAAAGAATGAATTTGTAAACTTAATGTGTGCCGCATGGCGTGTATGTAATTTGGACTTGTGAACTGATTCAATTTTGGATCATGGATTTTGTTTACCGCCTCTGATCTTTGAGACTTGACAAGGTCTATGAGAATGTAACCCCACATTTTTGGTGACTCCAATGTGATGTATGAGATTTTGACCCAACACACACTAACTTGTAAACCATTTAGAAAGACTTGCATTTACATTGACAAATGTTAGGACACAGGTGTACTTGATGGTTTGTGTGAACTTACCTCATTGTGAATCTCCTCACAGTGCTCCAGTGTTGTGGGCAGAAGGGCAAGCAAGCTGTGAGAGCCTGTCTCGGGGTCTATGCGCAGGTTGGACAGAACCTCTTGACACCGCGACTGGATGTAGGTCAGTGTCCCTCTTGAACACTGATTGTAATAAAACAAAGTTAGTGTCAAACATGTCACATTAACACAACAATTTAAAAATTAGTAGGCTTCAGTTTGGCATTGGCATGTATTTATCTAGTGCTTATCGAATAAACATTTTGCCACAATTGTTTGTTTTCATTGTAAGTCATTCAGCCTAGTACAGAGGCAAAATGACCCAATTGCATGTTCACTACTTTTTAGGCATGTTGACCTCTCACCTCGGCCACTCTGTGTGTGGAGCTGAAGCGTGCTGTGTCTCCAGCAAGTACACAGTGCTGATGGGTGGTGTTCAGGTCATCTACCAAACACAGGACGGACAACTTTCAGCACAAAAAATAGTAGTAGTAATAGTTGAAGCAATGAAATATAAAGTAAAACTGTAAATCTCAGCCTCAAGACTGTGTTTAAAAACACAAAGAAATCATAGTAAATTATATCATAGAAAAAATATATATAATAAGTCATTATTTGAAAAGAAAGACAGATGAGAAGTGGGGCATGAATGAACATGACAACTAAATCATGTACTCTCAGACAGATTGCATTGGGTCCAGCTCTGCATCAAATAGAATGAGCTGCATTGTACCATAATTTTAATTACCAAACAAAACCAGATAGTGCTCAATCTGTCAAGATGGAAGACCCATACCAGCAAACATTTGTCCAATATCACGGAAGCTTTACAAAGAGGCCTTACTGCTGTTTCCAGTGTATCCCTCCATGTGTTTCTTTGTGTGTATAGATGTTTCAGAGCTCTGCCATTATTTGCCTCATACCAATAATTAATTTAGCCATGACAGGGCTGTCATTCACAGCACATGTGCGTATTTACACCCGCCTTGAGCAAGAGTACACTGGTTAATGCCTGTGATTTGAAAGTCAAACAGCCAAATGCTTTGGGAGGAAGATATTATTGTTTGGTGGAAAGGAAAAAAGATGGTGACAAACAAAACAACTTGCCGGTGTTTTCTTCACCCTGATGAGATTGTGAAGGATTACGTCTCTGGGCAGAATTACTCTGCGTCTTTAAAACTGTTTATATCCAATAACAAATTATCTCCATCAATCTGCTCTTTTCTTGGCGCGTCTGATGCGTCAGTGAGATCAGGAGGGAGTAGAGGCAAACTCGATAACTGTAATAAATATTTATCTTTCCTTCAACCCCTGCGCCTGCTGCCACTTGTCCTCCTTTTCCAGGAAGCAGGCTTTTAAATATATTGGGTCAACTCTTTTCTTCAATCCCCCTGTGCATTGGGAGCTAGAAATCAGATTATTGAACAGACCCAGTGTCAAGACTTGCATTGTTCTTTTTTAACCACTGAAATTCCATTTGGGTGGAAATGATGGTGATTCAATTTGCCTCCAGCAGCTCAGACATTAGCAGTTCAAAGAGGGCACCTGGCGACAAATGGTGCTGAAAAGACATTACACTGTCTGTGGTTATATGCCATTGTACTTTCCTTTTAATACCACAAAACTACTTATCATGGGCTGTATGTCACAGAAATACAGGTGCAATTTATTTTACCACATGGTTTAGTGGTGGGTCACTCCAGAGAGTGCCTCAAACCACGACATACGCTGCTTTATGTCTCAAAGCAAAAGGCTGCATACAGTAAAAGAAGTCTGCATGTTTGTTCAAGTGAGTTTGAAAAAGTTATTAGATGCAACTATCAGTTATTACCATGGACAGAGCTGCAGAAGTGAAATAAGCAATAAAGAAGTTGTCTTGTCAGATACTATATTATATAAAAAACAAAGTAATCACAACATCAGAAAATGCATATTTACATTCTAATGTTTTTACAGAAAATATTAAGTATTTTTAACTATTGTTTTTCTGGCCCCAGGTCATCGGATCCATAGTCTATATTAAATGTCCAGCTGACAAAAGCTAAAGCTGTTGTTAATCAATAGGTTGTGTTGTAAGGGGGCATACATGAAAAGGATTATGTATCTCTAGGAAAAGGATGCTCTGTCTATCAACACTGGTAGTAGGTCAAGCTCCCATGAAAAATACTAATACATTTTGAAAGAAAAGAAAAATAATTTACTGAAAAATGTATTAATAAAAAGTTAATTGAATTGACAGGGCTGGATGATTAATGTAATGATAAAGGTAACTAATAAACACACCAGTTATTTAAAGAATAACGTGCAATGAGTCAGCGAGCTGACAAAAAATTCTTCCTTATGAGGAAACAATACGCTGCTCCTAAAAAGAAGAAATTTACCATCCATTAAACTCAAGGTCCTGGATGCTATGAGGCCAAAGAAAAGTCTCATGAATGGAGGTGTTTGTTGCTACAGCCCACTTAAGATGTATTTTTTTTATATAAAAAAAGTTTGTTATTAGTTATTAGTACAGCATAACAGAAGTTATCTGGGAAAAAATAACACTATGAGGTCACCTGTGGGCTGTGTTATAAGGTTTTTTGTTTTAGAGCGAAGTAAGGAACTGTTTAACCAATCACAGGCTTTCATAGGACAGAAGCCCTCTGATTGGTCGATAAGAGCTGATGTTTTATTTCAAAATTCACAGCTTATTAACAGTATTTTTATTTTAATAGTATTAATAAGCTGTGAATATTGAAATTAAACAATAACACCTTCACATTATTCCTGATAGATTCCAGTTCTGGATAAAGGTGTAATTGGTTGAACAGTTCCTTCCCTAGCTCTGAAACAAAAACCCTTATAATACAGCCCACAGGTGACCTAAATTTTTCCAAGATGACTTCTGTTGTGCTGTACTAACAACTAAATAAGTATATTTGCCAAAAATACAAGGAAAAAATCATGTAGTGCAGTTTTAACTTCTATAACACACATAATTTCACAGAAACCATAAGTTTTATGTCAAGGCTTAAAAGTGCCCCTCACTCAAACACATAATGTTTTGTTTTCCAGGAATTCATAAATGCTAGCCAAAATTTGGTTTAATCTGGAACAAAAAATTACAGGAAATAAATGTAGAGTTTATATAATGGCATGCTAGAAAGTGTGCATAAATGGCATTGTTTCAGTTTATACCTCTCATGTAATAGCAGTCTCCGGAATCTAGCGGAAGCATCAGGCCAGGTGTATGGATGTCCCAGGCAACCTTGAGTCCAATCCTCCAGTAGGACTTCTCACTACTGCCTCCTTCACTGCTTTCACCTGTCAGTCAAACAGGGCTCATCTCAGTAGAACATTTGCACTTTACATTTATATTCATATTTCAGCTTTATAGATGACAGTTTCATGCAGCGTGACATAAAGTGACTGTAAAAGTGTGCTATGCCTTAACTTTTGTGCAACACATTCACCACACTGTGTACCTTAACACATTTTTGTACTACCTTTGTAGTTATAATGCAATCAAATTAAGTGCTTCCAAGATAAACAGGTGCAACATCACTAGCCTAAGAGAAAAAATGTTTTGTATCAAATCAAATATCAGGCACTTCAAACAGTAAATGGTGTTAAGATTTAATTCACATTGCTTTTACAATGAGTGGAAGATGTCTGCCACGGTCTGAGTAAAAATCACTTAGCAGAGCAAATGTGATATGTGTTCTTGCGATCATATTGGCTGTAAGTACAGGATCTTTATGCTATCATTATGCTGTCCAAGTGGAAAGAGTCAGATAAAAGCCCTTGATATTGTTTAGAGTGTATTACTAGTCAGCTGGTATATCCTATGATATTCCTGTCTCTGTAACCACCTTCTCTGCTCTCCTTTCTCCTTCCATTCTTACAAGACACATAGAGAAAACAAGATTTGGCTTGGCTGGCCAACACCCTTCAAAAAAATCAATACTAAAGTCTTTCTGGGCCTTTCTGCCCCACAGCTGCCTTTTCCTTTGCTCAGCATGGATAAATAGTAACTTAATTTCAAGCCATTGTGCACTGAGAGCCAGCTAATGACAGCACTCCCTGAGGCCTCGGGAATACTGGAGGATCATCCACTGTGCCGGAAAACACGCATTTGTAGCAGATTCCTATGGATGAGTGGAGATGGAAAAAGCACATTTCGCAACACTGTTTAAACAGTGTGAGACTGGGGAAAGGTCCCAAAAAGCAGATGTCCAACAAAGCAACCTGTTTTCTAAGTTAGGCCTTTGTTTCTTAGAAGAAAAAAATCATGTGAGTGTAAGAAATATGATGTAAAGGTGCAACATTCCTGAAGATAACCACTTCAGCTTTGTTCTATTGTTCTTCGCTGTCCACTGGACTAACAGCCCATGCACATGTCTGGTCAAACTTTCCTCTTTAAAGTCTGAAGTTGTGGGGTCACCCAAAACTAAAAAAGACACAGCTGCTCAGCACGGCAAGGTGCTGTGGCATTGTGTTTGAAGCTTGTGTTCACAGGGTCAGAGTTGAAATGGTCTAGAACAAATCACTGAAACAGACCTATAAGGCAGGTGTTTCTGGTTAGAAAGACCCAATGAAGAAAGCCCAGCTGCAAAGTGTTGAGCAGGAGTGGGATGTCAAAACAGTTGACACTGCACCTGCAATATACAGACTTTAAAGTTAGAGGACTTTCACCTTTGCTGTTGTGTTAACGAGCTATTTTTTCTAGACTTAACAAGAAATCAGGTAGGTTTGTGATAAGGATCTTCAAAATATGCAAAGAATTGTGGGGCAGATAGAAGTACAAAATAGGTTATACTTAAATGTGGTTTAATAGGGGAGGGTTACCTGCTAGAGGGAAAGCCCATAATATCAGAAGGACATGTTTGATTCCCAGCTCAGGCTTGTTTGCTCAATGTCATTCTCCTATTTCCATTCCTGATTTACTGTTACTGTACTATTTCAATCAAATAAAAATTAGATTTATTGACTAAGCTCAACAAAAATGTATTTTCTACCTTTGATAGAGGTAGTATGGTTATGTTAGATGTGTTTGCTCTACTTTATAAAGTTAAATGGTCTTTCTCAGAACCTTTATCAGCTCCATCAGCAAACACTATCAGCTTCTTGAAAGAGAGCACAGTCCATAATTAGCAGACATGGTCTTACCCATAGCACTACAGTCTAGGAACAGTTATCAAAGTCAGGCTCATTATTCCATATCAGATAATTGCACATCGATCATTTCTTGGGGAAAAAGATTTAGATGAGATGTAGCATGTGTGATAAGGTCTGTTTGTTAAACTGTGCTATTGAGCATGTGTTACGAGCTCACATCCAAATGTCTATGATCTTCCATAGCAACGTAAATGATAAGGCTGTCAGCAGCAAGCTGGAGATGACATTTGATAATACCCTGACACTATCACATAGATGGATCTGATGATGCCTCACCAGGGGCCATGTCTACAGATGCCACACTGCTGCTGCAGGGGCAAGATACACAAGGTTAAACACATCTGATCCTCCATAAAACAAATTAGATAACTTGATGGGATATTGATGTGGAGCAAAGCTGAATATTAATTTAGAAATGATAACACTGACATTGTGATCTACTATATATTTTAAAATACATTTAATGGGCCTTTACATGGATATTAGCCATTGTACTATATACACAGTAGTCTTTGTCACTTACCTTTATCATCATGACAGCTATAGCTATAAACAGCAACTGGTGAATGAGTGACAAGGTTCTCGTCATGATGCCACCCAACTGCCATTTTCCCCATGCCATAGTAAGGCTCCTCTTTAAGCTGGCTCATGGCTCCTGGGTCCATATAATTTAGTAAGGTGACATTGAACTTGACCGGACCAGTGCAAAGAAGTGGCGAACTGGGCTGAGAACACCCCTGCAACCCCCGATTCTCTTTATCCTCTATGTGATAATCTGATAGGCTGTGCTTCAGCTGGGCCACAGGTTTTTCATGGTCCCCTAGTCCCACTGGTTCAGTCTCTGCAACACGAATGGCCTTGGTCGCCCATGATGGACACTTTCCTTCACTTTGTTCAAGCCTACTCATTTCACTTTGTTTCATTTGTGAAGACTCGCCCTCTTCGCTGCTATTCTTTGACTCGGTCTCCCACTCTGCTTCTGGTTTTGCCCCGGAGCAGCCTTCTTCACTATGTTTTGACTCAATGTCCCACTCTTCGCTGTGCTTTGACTCTGTGTCCCCTTCCTCACTTTGCCTTGACTCAGAGTCCCCTCCCTCACTGTTCTTTGAGTCTTCACTGTCCCCCTCCTCCCCTTGTTTCACATCCGTGTCCCCAGCTTTTGCACACTGTGTCAGTCTGTCTCCTTCCTTAAGCTGGGAGACATCGGAGCAGAAAAATGTATTTAGCTCCCATAATGCTTTGCAAGCGGCCCGTACATCTGGGTCACAACAGTTCTGTCCTTTAAGATCGGGCTCTTCATTGTGCCAGGGAATAGCAAACAGTCGCGTGTCCAGGTAGCGGTAGGTGTGGCCCGGGTCGCCCAGAAGAGCTCTAGACACAGAGGTAAAAACATCCCTGTCCCGCACACGCACCAGGTCTCTCAGAAGACAACCTTTCTTCCTCAAAGTCAGGAAGGCCGCTTGAACCCTACTATGGAGCTCAACAGGCAGAGAGCAGGATCTTCTCAACACCAGGCCGGAGTAGCTAGAGTCCCACTGCAAAAACATAGTACAGAAGCATTATAACTTCAACACTTCTCATTTGCATTATGGGGATGTTTGATTCACTCACCAGTTGCTGAAAACCTCGGTCTGTAGGTCCCAGAAAGGGGATCTTCTGGTCTCCTAACTCCTGCAGTAGCCTCCGCCTCTGTAGATGAAAACACAAGGCAAATTAGTATGCATTTATTATACAGCTGCAGATAAAATGTGATTTCAGACATTTCCAAGATTGATTGTCAAAACACAGTTTAAACTCAGGGCCAAAAACAGCTGCTTACCACTAACCTGAGAAAATAACATCTTTAAAAAAACTGATGAATATATAAGAGATTTTGGAGAGAGAGAAAGCCGAGAGAGAAAGTTTCTTCCTGTCCAAATATCATCAGAATGAAATTCTGAATGAAATATTTTTTTTATTAAACATTTTTTCTGATTCAAAACTTTATTTAAAATTAACATTAATATTTTTCAATTTTGTGGTGGCAATAGTGTCAGTCTAAAAAAAGCATCACAGTTTAGACAACTGTTAAATAGAAAACATTCAAAACTATCCTTAGACCCATAGCAGTGCATGCTGACATCTCACATTTTTATGATTTTGTGAAGGCTGCCGAGGGGTTCCTCACAACCTTATAAAAGATGCCCTATGCCATACAGAGCTCCTCCAATAAAAATGTCAACCTGGTAGAGGGATCAAAGTAGCTTTCATTGGCCCGCATTCCATTCAGACCTGTAAATCCAATGGCAACTGGCATAAAACTATATGCCCAAATAAATTTCACAACTGTTTCCCCTCCCTGTTTCCACACTCCTTCCCTGTAGTGCGGTATGTCATTCTGACTTGTATAATCTACTTTTAACAGCACGCACATAACCTCTGAGAGTAAAAAAAATGTGATTGACAATTTTTACTTTTGACCAAAACTGTTGTGATAGTTTGCAGGTTAGGTCTTGTGTATATTTTGGAGACATTTACACCCACATACATTTCTTCAACCTTAACAATGCCAAAGAGCTCATGTAGCACACCACAAGGAATGGCTGCCAAAATATGTCATGACTTTATAGTGAAATAAAATGTTCTGTTAATAACATTAAAGTCCAGGTATAAAATGTGAGGTGCGGATCAAACCAGAATGCAACCCGCAAAAGCATGCGCACACAAAGCAACACCAAACACCAGCAGAAGAAGTGGAACGTGATGTCTGATGTGAGGCAGTTTGGCGAATTTACCTTGAGGGATAAATCTTTACCTTAGGCTAAACAACACAACACCTGCTGAAAGTTTTCTTAAAGGATGCACATGAGTGTACAGGCCCTTCCAAGTTATTCTGGAACAAACAAAAACAGACTTGCAGACAGTTGGAATCTGAAAAACAAAACAACATACACTATTCATGGCCAGACTGCACTCAAAGGCAGTTGGAGAGAAATTGACAAGCTGACACATTCACTGGTGTCGAATTCCGACTTATGACAGAAGCTCAAGATATCAAGGTGAGGCTCTGGGCTAGTGGTGTAGAAGAACGGCAGATGTGTTTTCATCCGGGTTTGTGTGTTTTTGTATCTGCTATAAAGTGTGTTCACGTACAGTAAGCTAGTATACGTTTATTAGAGTTGACTTTATTCACAAAAACCAGAACCAAGCACACAAGAGCCTATCCCACAAATAAAGTAAGGGGGGAAAAAGTAAAAAAAAATAAACCTGTGATGATGGTTCAACCCCTATCGCACACAACCAGTCCTGTCACACACATGTCAAATGCATCAGGCTTCTCTGAAATTCCACTGGAAAAAAAGAAAGACAAGGAGTTACCAAAGCTCTCTGAAGATGGACTCTAGGCGTATTAAAGAAAGCGCAATGTGTCTTTATTCCTGTCTGCACCCATTTCGAGAAGGGAAAAACCACAAGGCGCAAAACAGGTTTCCACTAAGACCCCTCCAAAATGAGATTACCAATCTCATAATAATGCAGATGCTTTATGGTAGCCGCAGAAACCATCTGTGCCGAGTGATATGTCTGATGTTTTTTCTCTTTCTGTCTCTTCCTTGATGGGATTATTCCATCAGTCAGACTGTTTATCACAGTAAAAACATATTTGGTTGAATAGAAACCAATTGCTTTACTTTGATCATGCCTATAAGAGATATCAAACTGTGTAAGATGTATTTATAATTGAATTTACTTCTCCATCTATGACACTCAAGTGGACAAATTCTTCAAAGAGCTCTTTTTTGCTGAGTAGATTAATGTCCAGTACTTAACGTCAATAGCCTAAAATAACCAGATAATTTGACTTCTGCAGGGATAAATACACTGCCCCAGAGAGTTTTTGAGAATAGGCTGTTTTAGGTACACTACATTCAAAGCAGGACACAAGGATACTGCTGAGCATGTTATGATTTGGCTAATGCTTCACAGACAGCAATAAAAAACTGTATTGTAAACACTGAAAATAGCTTTAGAAAAATAATACAGGCAAGGAAGATAATAGCTTTTATGTGATTCATAACAACAACAAAAACATCCTTTTATTGTGCTCTCTGACGTGATGTTCCAAACTATTTTGTCATATCCATATATCACTCAGATCTTTGTGTATGGTGGCATTGTGGCTGGTGCTTCAGCCTCCAATCAAGGTGGTTTTGAGTTTGATTCACCTACATATCCTCCATGTGTTGTCCCTTTAGTGAATGAATATGATCATCTATGAGAATACGTCTATGTGTTAGCGCTGTAACTGGCCATTGTACCCTCCCTACGGCCCACAGTTGCTGGCATTGGTTGCAGCTTATCCACAATCTCTATCTAAGGATAAGCAGACAAATTAATAAATGAAACATCAGACAGGCCTGGAGCAGCCCTACATGATGTGATGAGAGATAGATGTGTAATAGAGTTTTGCGTTTAAACAGCAAACCATTGGTACTTGTATGACACCAGGTTCAGAACTGGTCCACCCTCAGCATAAGTGATGGTGAGTCAACAGTTTTGACAAGCTGGCTGTAAAATGTCAGATTCAGAAAGACTGAGTGGACATGGACATCAAAGCCGTTTCCGTCCTGGTGTATTTGGCAGTGGGTTGCAAAATCTGAAGGGCCTGTGAGAAGCAACACAAAGTGAGAAGAGCATGGAGTTTCCACAAAGATAAAGTCAGTAGGGTAGTGGAGAAACTGGGGTGTAAAGTTAAGCATTTAAACAGTATATTACACCATAACTATAATACAATGTGTATAATGTCAATACTTCAACTCTAACCTTAAACATAGAAACTTTTTCCTGCTTCATCTGTTTGCAAAGATCATGCATGTCACACTAACATCTGAAAACAAACATAAGTAGTTGTCACTTTTGTTATTTCATTTACAGTCACTTGTGGAATTCACTTTTTCACTTAAAAATACAAGTTAAGGACTTTGTGACTAAGCATGATAGCTTATTTGGCAGACTGGTAAATGCTTCACCATATTGTGTTACGAGTTAACTGGAAAGCAGGGATACTTATAATATTTAACTGCTGTGTTCCTCCATGAATTTAAACAAGACTTGTCCGAAGCATTAGGCAACAATAACATAACATGAAGAATATGAAGACCTCCAGTCCCATGAACACAGATATGGCAGGATTCTATTAATCTTAAAAATCCATAAAATGAACATTACATTTTGAAACATTGAGAGTTGGGAGGCCGCAGGTATAGGCTGAGAAGTGACTAATGACAGACGGACTGCTGGCTTGTTAACTATAGTTAAATGCTGAAGGCTACGTTGTTCATTTTACCATGTGACAGGTCGCTGACAGTAAACGTGATACTTAATACTAGAATATTTCCATCCATCTGAGTGAAGACTGGAGTCTTTTGAATAGAGGTGTGATGTAAGGAGAAAATAATTTTAAAATCAGCCAAGATCAGGATCAAGATTTAGATTTTTTTTTTCAAATGTTAGTTGACTTTGTATATTTTGTTAAAAATACATCCAATCAAATGTTCATACAATACTATTATTTTTCTTTATTTTTATATGAACATTGGCATTGTTACAGTAAAAATGTTGGTGAAGAGCAGAACATGAACACTACATCATAATTCAACAATCTTCCCAGATTAGCAGATTGATTCTTTATCGCCATTTTGCCCACCCCTATTCAAAGCCTGTATGAATGAACTGTGCACATGACAGGTGAAGGCCCAAAGTCACACAAGGCTTGCAACTTTCTGAGTACAACACAATGGAACAATTACTGCTAGACCAACACACCAATATTCTCTACAATCTGTTTGAAATATCCCCTATGCACTTCACTCAGGTAAACCTTCTATAAAATTTGCTCAGTGCACTTTGAAAAATCCAGGTTTCCAGATCAATCTCTAAGAGGTATTTACAATTGCATAAAGCCAGTCATTGACAGACAGGCTGGCACATAGCCACTCTGTTCTGAGTGCTTTTCAATGTGTCTGTGGTGTCAACATCTATTTCACACTTATCTACACCTCAAAAGGGAAAAAAGATGTTTCAGTGACCTTTAACGAGTGTCAAACCCTCTGCCAAAGAACAAAAGGCATGAAGAGAAAGAGAGCAGTCGATTTGAAAGATCTGACGGTGGTACACCTTACATAACCTTTTTATTTATCCAGGAAGGACGAGTTTAGTATGGTCTTCATCAGAAAAATGCTAGCAGATCTAAGCTCATTCTCTCAAACAATTTTACACACATAGAGCAAAACAAAAAAATCTCTGCTAAACTGTGAAGTACAGTAAGTCATAAATACAGCATCTAATAAGACAATGCCATTTTCCTGACAAGAATTGGTGTGCAATTACCATTTTCCCTTACTGTTATTTTGCAGTCTGGCTATAACATTTCCATTAGGTTTATGTCGATCGAGAAAAGCTTTTTAGTTTTCACCTTCAAATTACAACATGCTTTCGTGAGGTCAACTGTTTTCCATGTGGAATGGCCAGTTTTAATGCCGCCACAGTCCCTTGATATTCAAGCGGGGTCCAGTTGAGCCTGGGGAAAAAGAGTGAGAAAATGAGGAGGTTGCTGTTAAAGTAGAGGCCAAAGACAGCGTTGATTGAAAGACTGTGATTAGCAGTTTTCGACAGGGGCACCGGGGCCACTGAGTTGTTCTAACAGGGTTGTCGCATCTCGAGGTGCAGTCAAGGAGAAGTCAGTGCTTTAGAAAGCACTCTTGATTTCTCTATTCCCCCTCCCTTGCCTGTTTGCTCTCACCACCCAGCTACACTTTCCTGCCTCTCCTCCAAAAATCAATATAGCCGTGCAAAGTGCAGCTTGGCCCACGGGGAGGGACAGCTAACTGTAAGGGGGCAAAATGCAGGGAGCTTACAAGAAGGACAAGAAGCGTCCTACAGACCTGTCCCATAGGCAGTGTCAAGGACAGACCGGGGACCAAAGGACTGAGGGCTCCAGATTGGCCTCCTTCCGGCGGCTCACCTTCCCTCTCTCAGCTGCTGCTGGATGGCTGCATGGCTCAGTGGGGCAGAAGAGATCGATAAGCAGATGGAGCGTTTAAAATCCCTGGCTCCAGAGGCTGCTGTTACGCTCCTCAAAGCACAGTAACAACACATCGCTCAGTTGAGTCAGCTGCGTGAATGGACGAGTGGTAGTCCAGTGGTCACACCTGGTCATAGAAAGGTTTGTGACAATACAGTAAACAATTCAACAGCACTTAGCCAAACAGTGTGCATATGTCCAGCCAGATATCTACACACTTTGCCACTGGCTCAACAGGCCACAGATGAGTAGCTATAAGACTGGTTGGCACTAGACACTGAAGAAGTACAATTTAAAAGAAAACATTACAGCGTCTTTGTCAAAAGTGGTGGTTCTCATTTCCATACACTAGGCTAGAAGAGAAATCCTGAAAAAGATATGGATGAAGTATGCAAGGAGGATTTGAGTCCTGCCATGTGTCTCCTTGTGTGAGTGACTATCACAGCCAAAATGGCTTGTGTCTCTAATCCAGTACCACTGTACAACAGTGCAAAGACCCAGCTCTGTGTATCTCAACACGTCTGATCAAGCCTATCATGTGACAAGCAACTTCTCCAAATGATGATGATTTCCAAGTTCCTGTCCTTTCTGCACCATATTAGATCATCTTCTGACACCAGCGAGTCTGGTACTTCATGGGGGATAAAGATATGTGCAATGCAAGCTGAAAGGTTTTGAGTCAAGGGAAAACGAGAGGCTGAAGCTGGGGTAGTGTGCTGCATTGGCTGACAGCTGTGAACATTATCACAACTGTATACTTAACACTAGATTTGATCCATTATAGAAGTTGACAAAACAATTCCAAGTTGTCACATTGAGAGAAGATGAATGGCCCACTAAATAAATTATAAAACAGAGAACTGCAGTAATCTTTTTTCAGGAATAGAACCATGACAATATCACAGATTTAAAATTTCTATCAACTATCATGTTTTGTCTCTGGTCAGTTAAGTCTTTTATCTGT
>JAVQKG010414725.1:0-19288 GCA_036025885.1 Hypseleotris bucephala | reverse complement strand
TCAGGTATAGCGCAACACTGTATTTTATTTATTCATATAAATTTCAACATGTCTTAATTATTGGCCAGATGCAAAGATCGCAAGCCACGACAATGCTACATGTTGAACCATAAAATGTTCCCATTAATTAACAAAGACATACAAATTAATTGCACAGGTTGATGTACGTTTGACGTACACTCGGTTTCCCTTTTAACACTGAACTATGGGACAAATGTTTTAAGAATAAAAGGCAGGGGAATAGATAACTTCTGACATAGCCAGAAATGGAATGCAATTTTCAGTACAGATAATCTGCTCTTATTTTGAAATGTTCACGGTAACACATGATTCCTACAGTTGCAATAAATGCATTGAACTACAGTACAGGAAAATAGCTTTGGAATGCATAAACAATTAATAATAAGGCATATTTGGCAATTTTGTGTAGTATCTTTAACAATCCTCTTCTCAGACGGATGTTCCTTCTTTAAGCTCCTCACTCTCTCCCTGTAAAGACAAAAGCAGTTAAAAGAGAAACAGTTCTATTTTGTATTTATTCACTATTTTAGTTTCCGTCTGACCTTGCTCTCTAGGTGCTCCTGCAGGGTTCGCACCGTGTCCCTCTCTTTACTGAGCTGGTCCTGAGTAGCTTTGAGAAGCTGCTGGAGTTTGGTGGCCGCCTGTCCCAGATCTTTAGACAGCTTCTTTTCTTTCTCCAGACGCTCCTGCCCCAACACAAGATTACTACATCAGTGGTGCAAGTTTGTAATCATGTGCCCAAGAGCTGGTTAAGTTCTGGGATTAGATGTGTTTTCAGTCCTTGTTAAGATTGTTTTTGCCTTGGTCTAGACCTTTTTAGCCCCTGTTTAGACCTAATTTAGACAGATCTATTTGTTGTATAGTCCTGTTTTAGCTCTGGACCCCTGGTGTGCCCCTTTACTTCTTGGGCCCTAGTTCAGTTGTACTGGCTGAAACCAAAAAACTGAACTCAAGCTCAATAAGCAGTTCAGTTGTATTCAAGTAAGTACACATAAAGATAAACATATTTTATTATCTTTATAGATAGATTATATGCTATTTAAAAAAATAAATCCAACCTTGATTTTATTTATGTCATCTGCATCAGCATCAGTCTTTTCTGTTGAATCCTTCAGAAGTTCAAGCTCGGCCTGAAGCTCTGCTATAGTGCTCTGCGCCTACAGCACCAAACATACAGGTAAATTCATGTGCACCTGGTGAAAATGACTGCACTGCTGGGACTGAAAATGGGTGAAATAAAGACTAGGCTACAACAGCCCCATCAAAAATACACAATTATGCAAACTGTTGAATATATATTGTCAAAGTTATTTGGTTTGCTTCGATGCTGAATGAAGGAATAAACTAAGAACTAAGTAATGTGTGCTAATGATAAAGTTGCAATATAATGTGCAACTGTAATCAATCTACCATACCTGCTCAAACTCTTCATTTAGCTTCTGTCTTTGAGCGGACTCCTCCTGCAGTTTGTCGCTGGTTTGGCTCAAGTCATGCAGCGCCTGGTGACAAAGACATTCACAAAAGGCCATCAGGGCAGACTCGTGTTTGATATGGATGTTTCTGTGCAAACACTGAAAAGCCGCAGAGCGTCACACACAGAAGTCATCCAACCTGTGTAACAGGTTAGTTCCTTCTAAGATTATGTTAGGGGGAAAAAGATAAACAAGAAAAGTGTCCATGCCAGAAAATGTGAACTATAGCAGTGGTTAGCGCAACTGGATGCAAACAAACATAGTTAGCACAAAACAAGTACGGTGTCTAAAGAGTACTGGGCAGACTACTTTTAAAATTAATTTGTTGATTTGATATAGCCTTACTTGTTTGATGTTGCTATTACTTTTGCCATTGCAACAATGTATTTTCACATAAAACTGTTTCTATGTTGAATGATATTTTTACAACACAATGTAACAATAGCAAAATACATAGCTCTAAATGCATTATATGCTATCCCTAATATGAATTGATAGCTAAAACACTACCATGCAGCCAGCAGACCAGATCCTCCACCACTGTGCAACAAGTCGAGGCAAGTTACCATCTTGTGAAAACATATTTCACTGACACGGTAATACAGATATTAAAAGACAGGACTGTACCGTTCTATAGGAGTTTGAAAGACCTTAATCAAAGTGCTAAAAGGTTGCATTCTGCTGCTTCAGCTCAAGACCGTGTTAGTAACCGTTGCACACAAGTTATTAATATTGTCTTCGTCTCTATTTGTTGTTGATTTGTTTTAGCTTTGTTGGATTTTGACTTATTATTCTGATTCAAAATTCAACTACATTTCACCATAGGCCTAGTTACTGTCCAGTACTCTTAAACTGTGACTGGGTGCCAGTGACTTTTGCACCCTGACCTGACTCTGTTGAATCTCAGATGGGCCATTTTGCTCTTGTTGTTGGGCTTGCACCATGGCCTCGCCCAGCTGCTCTCGGACCTGTAAGAGGAAGCCATCACACTTTGTTGAATTGTCAAACCTCACCCGTCAGGTTACTCCCTTTGAGCATCTGTATCAAATGTATTAATTATGTATTATGTATTGAGTACTCAAGGTGACTGCTCAAATAAATGAAAATGAAATGAGTGTCAGTGACAAAGGGATTTCCAAAAATTCCTGGATACGTCATCTCATAAAAAATGTCTGTGACTAACACCAAGCTAACAAATGCCTTTGGAAAAAACAGTCACCTGTGCTAGCTCCTCCTTGTGAGTCTGAGCTTCCTTCTGGGCAAGATCGAGCTGGCTCTGGCACTGACACAACTGCAGTTTAATCTAAAGCAAATAAAGAACAAATAAATAATTATTACATATATCATGATTATATTAATTGGTCATCCTAATATTTGTTACCATTCATTATTTTTTAAAAATCAGGGGGAAAAAAATGGGACAGGGGCTGTAATTTAGATCTTATATAGTTTTGACTAGTCTAAAACTACTAAGCCATAAAATTAGTTGGTATTCATCATCCATCTTAATACAGTCTATATTTCAATACCATCGCTGTGCATTAGGGCTGCTTAATATTAAAAAAAGAAACCCTTAGAAATCACACAATCACAGATTGAAGTAGTGGTTAATGCCAAAACATTGCATATGGGAAATTTGCTGTTCTGGTGTGGGTATGCACTCTCTGAGTGCTTTCTAGTTTTGATATATATGTCGTTGCAGGTTCTAAATTAACATAATATGGACATACAGTATGTGCTCATTACCTGCTCCAGCTCCTCAGGTGACTCCATGCTGTCACTCTGTCTCTCCAGCTGTGCTTCTAACAATGCTATCTGCTCTTTCATCTATAGTATAAAAATATTTCAATAATAAGCTCCCCATACTTTTCAAACTAACCAATTATACCATAATACCCTCACCTGTTCAATACTTTGGTTTTCTGTCTCCAGCATTTGTGTTTTCTCTAAGGCCTGCAAGAAAGAAATGATTTAAAGTAGGAATTTAAAACAACACAAGACTAAATAATTTGTTTCCCTTTATACTAGAAGACGAACAACTTACACTTGCTTGCAATATGAAAGTTTACAAAGATGTACATAGGTCTAGCTAATATAGTAGCCAGTGAGTGTATACAAGACATATTTCATCATTATTTTAGATTTGTAGGTCATTCCTCAATAACCCACCGCCTTGAGTTGTTCTTCTGAGGCGGCTATTTTGGACTTCCACACCAGCTCCTCTTCCTCCACACTTTTCTGTAGATGTTTCAGCATTCCTTCCTAAAATGGAGGAAAACAAGGAACATTTTTCAAAGTTTCAAAATATTATCCTATTTACATTAGACAGACAACAAAAGATTACATACCGTTTCAGCCAACACTGTCCGATACTGTTCACATTCCGTTTGTACAGAGGTGTGGCTCTCTTCAGCCTCCTTTAGTTTCTCCATTAATTCCTACAAAAACAAACAGAAAAAATCTATGACAGAGTCTCAGAAATGGTACAGTATTGATATATCTACTGTAGTATGGCAACTTACCGACACATCTGTACTTGACTGAGGCTCCTGGCTCTGCTGACTAAGGGATTCTTGGGCTTTCTGTGTAAACACCTCAAGCCAGTTTTGCTAAAAATAAAAAATAAAAAGTTAACCGATTTCGATATCACACTAAAAGACCACAGAATCACAACATAAAAGAAGAATTTATCACAGTGTCTAAGGGCCAGATGCCAGATTGAGATTTTGAACATGTAGGAAGTTAGGAACATAAGGGGAATATAAAATATATCTGTAAAAGAAGATGCTGAAGTTAGAGCTTTTAGCCAGGAGGCCTAGAAGAAGACCAAAGATGAGATCTATGTCCCGGGACAAGACACCAAACCCACATTGCCTATGTATGAATATGGTAGTGTGACTGTGTGATTGTGGTGGTCAAGAGAGGCTGTAGGCGCAGAATGGCAGCGACGCTTCCGCCACCCAGTATGACTGTGGAGTTAATGATTAATGAATGCAATTGTAAAGCGTTTTTGAGTATTTAGACGAGCGCTGTATATAACTAATGCATTATTATTATCATTAAAGAGGAACGAGGTTAGTTTATGGTTAGTCTTGCTGCTTACCTGCTCTGCCTCTAGAGGTATCTGCGGGAAGAGGGTCTGGAGAGTTTCTTTGGCTTTAGTTTGAAATGATTTTAGTTGAGACACTGTGTCCTGTTAAAAAACACAATGTAAGCAAGGAACTGCAATAGCCAATAAGAAACTAGTTAAAGGGAGTGATAGTTACTTCATCGCTGTTGGTCTTCTCAATTTCTTTCTGTTGCTCTTGTAGTGTAGCAATGATAGCCTCCTTCTCAGTCAGACTAAAAATAAAAATAGGAAAAAAATAGTTAGGTATATCCTAAATGACTAAATGGCAATGTTCACATGGTTGTCTCAATTACCTGTTTTGTAGTGTTTCCAATTCTGCAGTTGTGTCTGGCTGCTGAAACACAGAGAAATGCCAGATTTAAAATACTGTATGTTTTACTGCAATGATTTCCAAACTTTGGTAAAAGTAGCATCAGTGGTTTGTGGGCTCATCTTACTGTTCCATCCTACTTCAAAAGGTTCATTTGGTTTAAGAGATAGCCCTGTGTTTTTTAATCATACATTTACGGTTTCTACTTGCTCAGAATTATAACTTGGTATTATTGTGTATGGCAAAACTGGTTCAACCAATCTGACAAGATACTTACATCCGCTGACTCTTCTCGGGAATAGTGGAATACTATCTATAAAAACCTTTTGGCAGTTTAGTTTCTGTTTCAGTCTTGCGTTAGTTGGGGAATTGACATGTTCGGCCTCTGCTCAGACTCAGGTTTGTTCCTAGTATAGTCCTGGTATATTCCATATTTTGAAAGACATTTTTATAGAGTATTCCTCCTTTTTATCACTTAGGTTTGTCCTGGTTTAGACTTGGATTTGTCCTGTTGTTTTTTTGGAAAGTCAAATATTTTCTGAAGAGGTTCTTGTTGTGAAATGTTTGAGCACTGTTTTTGGCCTTAGATCCATTTATTGGTAGGACAATCGCAACAGGAAAAAAAATCAGGCTGAAGAGTAGGGAGTGACATTTGGCAAACTGCTCTGATGAATATCGCTCCAATGACTAAGCTAAACCGCAGCCTTGAGGAGCACTGTTTAATGGCACTGGAGAGTCACAGGTGGACAGTTATGCAAATCCACTCACTTGACTATTCTGAAGCTGCTCTTTGAGGTTTGTTACTTCATCCTGTAGTGACGAAACAAGGGCGGCATCCTCGCTACGAGGGCGAAAAAACAAGTTGATGTAAATCAGCAAACAAATGCAACGTTTAAGAATAAGGATAAAAAAGTGGTTAGTAATTGAGAAATACCTTTTAGTTTTCTGTAGCTCGGTGATAGTGTTCTCCTAGTAAAATAGCAAGAAGAGGTTAAAAATTTAAAGTGATGCTGTGATGTAACCATTTTTGCAAAACTTACAGCGGTTTCCTGCTGTGACCTTAAGTGCTGCAGCTCTTCTTGAAGCCCGATCAACTGTTCGTCTTTCTCTTCAAGACTATAAAAAATGTTTGGAATAAGTCACAGATTAAAATGTTGTTTATACTTAGGTAAAGGCAAATAAAATCTCACCTCTGCTTCAGCTGCCCTACTTCTTCATCATTTACCTGGAGAGAAAGGTTCATTGTTAAATTAAGTTGCAAAATAAATTGTAGCAAGATTTATTTATTCACATTTTAAAACTTTCAGAATATGGGTTTATATGAACTATATCAAATCAATTCATATGTAATTGAGAAACCTTTTTGAAATGCCTTCTCAAGTACTTCGAGTAGCGTAGTTTCATTTAATAATGCCACTCTGTTATATAGTCTTACCTGACTGCTTTCCTCCTCCTCTTTCTTGTTTTGAGTGGCCTCCAGCAGTGAGTTGATGGTGGCCACTTGCTGCACGAGTTGCTCCTTCTCTGACTGTGCCTCTTGAAGCTGGGCACTAAGAGCCTCCACCTGACCAGCTTTGTCCCTGACATCAGACTCCAACTCACCAATACGTGCTTGTAATTCTACAGACATAAAACTACTGTCAAAATGTGGAAATCATTCATTTTTTGTTGTGCATTCAAAATTTTCAGTTTCTCACCTGAAAGTCCATTGTTGTCTTGCTGAGCCTTCTCCAACGTGGCCTGTAGACCACTGTTATTACTCTGTGTTGTTCTAAGCTCCTCACAAACCTCCTCAAGTCTCTTCTGTAATGCCTGCTCACTCTCCGCATGTGAAACCTGGTAAATAAATTATGCAGAAAACCAATGTCAATCACCAGTCAATCAATGTGGCATTATCATCACCAAACAAAAGAATGTTACATTATTGGAAACTACTTTCTAAATGTGTTGTAGTGCAGCTGCGGTTTTCAAACTATGGTGCTGGTAACACTAGTGGTACTTAAACCCTTTCTAGTTTATGTAAGGGTAGCTTAAATTAGATGATAAGCCAAAGTTTGTGCTGATTGTGTGGACAGTATTGATGAATTGACATATTTTGTCATTATTGGCCTCTATTGACAGTGACCCAGAGGAGAGAGATGGTGGAGGGATGTTGTGAAGATGTTGGTGCTTGCCCACATTCCTGCAGGTCCAGCTGGGACGCATTTCCCCTCAGTCCCATTATAAAACAGCCACATTCCAAAGGTCCTATGCTCTATCATTACAGAGCAATTAAAACACCCATAACATCCCCAAGACCATCAAAGGTGAGAGAAGACCAGGTCTGCATATTGACCACAATCAAGAGGCTCAGATACCAGTTATCTAAGAAATGAAGTCACACCAACCTGCATCAAAGAGAGCTGTTTCTCAGCAGCAGAGACCTTGGCTTCCAGGCCTTTCCTGATGTGCTCATCTGCCAGCAGACTCTCGCTCTTCTCTCCAAGCTCTTTAGTTAGTTTTGCACATTCCTGACGCAGTTTGGCCAACTCCGCATTTTGTCTGGAGACAGGATTCAACATGTAAGTGACATGTGTGTAAAGATGTATTGCACAATAAAATATAACCAGGTTTGTGATGAAGGCCTAGAAAACGCAAGACATTTCAATAGTTTCCTCTGAGTCTTTCCTAACTCACTCACTTGCTCTCAGCCTGACTTGTAGCCTGATTCAGGGCGTCGCGGAGAATTGAGTTTTCCTGTTGAAGACGAGCCAGCTGGGCATTAGGACCTTTTTCGAGCTGATCCTGCAGACTCAGTATCTAAAATAATGTAAATATGTTAATTGTCAGTCACTTACAATTATGATTTTCTGTTTTGCATATAGAGAATAGATGAAAAGATGAAATGTAAATGGTGTAGACTAACTTTTGTATTGAGCCGCTGGGTTTGGGCTAAATGGTCCTGATAACTGGCCTGCATCCGCGCCTGCAGAGCGATCATCTCCTGTTCTCTCTTACTGAGCTGGGAACTTAGTCTGGTCTCCACTGTGGCCACTTTAGACTTCTCAGCAGACAGTTCCTAAGTATAGGGAGTCATTTAGTTAAAGCAAAACATGCTCACAAATCTTATATCTAAAAACTTAATTTGTTAATTATTTTAAAAAATATTTTAATGAAAGCATTATTACTTAAAAGCTTAGTTAGTTTGTAGTCCTCTAGTGCCACCTGGAGGTCAACATATAAAACTCTACTCTAAACTTATTCACCAGAACGGCTTTTAGCATATTTGTATTCCTATATGAGGGGAAACTCAGATTTGGAGCTTTTTAGGACTAACATTGGACTAACCTTGGTGAGCTCCCTGAGGCGGTTCTTTGCAGCAGAAGCATCTTCTTGTTCTGCAGCCAGCTGTTTCTCCCTTTCCTCCAACTGCTTTTTCAGCATTGCCACTGGGTCTCCTTTCTGAGTGGCCTATTAATTTACAATAATATACAGGTAATATATTCAGTGTGATTAAGTGTCCCGTTGTTGCCAGAGCTGTTCCTTACCATGTGCCATGTATCCTGAATGATGCCTGCTTTCTCGGACAGGATCTCAATCAGCCTGTGGGCCTCCCCCTCACTGAAAACCATGCTGCTGATGGTGGACACTAGTGTCTTGTAGGGCAGGTAGAGGGGAGCATCTGCGGAATCCACTGTTGCTGCTGCATAAACATGATGATGAAAACAGGATGATTACTACAAAATGTAAGAGGTGACAGATATTTTCAGTAATAGTCTATGATTGGTAACTGCAGTGTCTGGGAGGTCAGTACAAGATGGTAAAAGGATGCAGCAAGTGGCACCAGGCAGGGACAGGCCTCGGTCAGAGGAGGGCCACACCACGCTTCCTCTCCATTGTCCGGGCACTGAGAGCCTTTGTCAGCTAACACAACAACAGGGTAGCAGTGTTTGTACAAGCTGCTCTGTGCCCTCGCAAACATGTGCCAAACATTACCCACCACTGCTACTGGGCTGGCATTACTGCGCACTTCAGACAGGTTCAGTATTGCGCATGTTAAAGTATCTGGTGCTACCAAGCTACCAAGCAGTGGATTATTTTGTACTCTTATATTTGTAATACTTTATTAAATACAATTTTATATATATATATTATATAAAAAATTTTAAAAAAATAAATTAAGACATGACATCTAAATTACCCCTAGTAAATTAATGTGCATGATTACTTGTCTGGATGAGTGTCTCTGAATTAGCCCCGCAACCAACTGGCTATTGCCCAGGATGTACCCTTCCTAAGACCTACAGGTGTTTGCTTACCTGGCTCAGACTTCTTCTTTGAGGCCTTCTTTTTCGGTTCTTGTGGTTTTGCAGCAACAGCTGCAGCCTGCTGAGATCCCACAGGGGGCACTGCCATCACCGGGACATCTTTAGTGACCGTCTCCAGCACCGGAGCAGGTTTGGTCTGAGCTGGGGCAGCCTTGGCAGGGGCTGGAGCAGACTTTGTGGTTGTGGCAGGGACAGCTTTAGCTGCGACAGGGGCCTGGATAGGAGCTGCCTTGACTGGGGCAGCTTTGGTAGATACGGGAGCTGGTTTGCCCACTTCAGGGACAGACTTTGTGGGAGCAGGCTTGGATGAGGTTTGGGAAGGAACAGCAGCCGGAGCAGGTGTGTGAGTTGGCACAGGGGCTGGTTGGGTGGTGGCTGGTTCAACTTTAGCAACCTTCTTCTTCTTCTTGTCTTTGGGAGAGGGAGCAGGCGAGGGGTCCTCCACAGGTGGTCTGGGATCAGCAGGTGTGACTGGTTCGGGCTCCTCTGGTTTGGCCTCCACACTAGGCTCAGTCTCCGCCGCAACAACAGGAGCTGGTGAAGACTCAGCAACTGAGTCAGCCTCAGACTCCTCAGGACTTTTTTCAGACTCTGGGATTTTTCCGTTGGGCTTTTCTTCCTTCTTTTTTCCACGGCTCTTCTTCTCGGACGCCTTGTCTTTCTTCTTTTTCTCAGTGCGGACAGACTGGATTCTACCTAACTCTATGCGCTGTTTTGCCAGTGCTTCTTCATAAGAGGTCTCCTTCATTGAGAAAGTGGAGACGAGAGCAATCCCGACAGCAGAGATCACCATGAATCCACCAAATACCATAATCCCAAGCGTCTGGGGGTCGTAGATATCCATACTTATGTTGTAGTGAACCTAAAAAACATTTATCTGTGTTATCGTGTTTAGATGCAGTTTTCTTTACTATTTATTTTTTTAATGCAACAAATGGTGCATGATGCTTAGGTGGGGTTGGGGTAAAATAAAACTAACTTTGAACCACATGTATTAAACTCCAATTCATAAATATGTCTTCATAAATATTTATGGTACATGGATGAAAACAAACAGGCTTAACAAAACACCTACCGCTAATAGCATTTACATTCACAAACCTCAGGGTGTCACTGTAATCCCTAAAGTTATTTTTTCTTGAGGCCAACTATAGGTACAGCAGCAATCTTATCAGCTAACTGTGAGGCAAATACCAGATGGTCAAAGCCTACTTGTCATATAGATTTGTACCTTATGTAAAACACATGTTCAGTTCAGGTTTACCTCTGTACTCTGGGACTTTAGGTGTGCTAGACAGCTAGAGCATGATAGCAACACCAAAAGTTAAAATCTAAAATCTAAATAAAAAAAAAGCAAAGCCCATTCACACATTTTAAATAAATGAACCTCCCAACATTTAAGTTATTAGTCTTATATCGTGCCCTGTATAAAAATGTTTCCCCTAAAAGATCATTGAAGGCCTTAAAAAAAATAGGCTACTGTATGTCACAATCCAGAATGTTTAGCCTGCCTCTGGGGTAGGAAAATTGGCAGAGGCCAGGCCAGAGGGGCACTTAAATACCCTCTTTATACCATTATACCCTATAATAGCATCTATTTCTGCAGCAAAAACAGTCATATCCATGTTTATATTATAGAGAAGACATAATGTACCATAGGTAGAACAAAGCATGTCCGAATCCCAATGTGGAGCAGAGACACATGAGGACTTCACCAAAGACAAATAAGAAATGGAAAAATGCTGAGCTAACGCACTGAAATCACCACCGGGTCCAGAGTCCCTGTCCACTCCAGGGAATAATTTGCACTATAATGTCACATGCCAGGATTTTGAAATTAAAAATAATTTTCAACGATTATTACATCATGTTCTGATAAAGTTGTATGCAACATGCGTTTTCAGACATAAATAATTTTTTGTGGAAAAGGTGTAAGATAAATGTATAAGTATACTCCTCAACTAAAAATTCAAATAAGTAAGCCTATATTAACCTGTTTTCCAATAGTGTGATACCAGTGTGGCTGCAGTGAGGTCGGGCACATCTGGACCTTGGAAAAATGACTGGGACTATATGCAAATGCGTTATCTACAGAAACCGTTAGTTGGTCCAAATGCTCGGCTCATTGTGCACCTCGCATTAAAGCTGCTTTTAGATACACTTTAGAGAAAAACTATCTCATGATGAATCAATGAACTTTGCTAGCATCCTAGAGGATTTAGTGTGACCACGTCTACTCTTACATAATAACATATACCACGTCGTAAAAGACTCGTGTAATGCTACAAACAAATGACATTTAGTAGAAAATATATGTAATTGTCCCTTTTAAAAAGTAGTTAGCTGTAAAGTTAGCATCACCGGCTAAGCTACAATTCCCACTATGAATAAAATTCCACTATTCTCTCACTTACCCCGTTAATGTGGCTACGTCGGCTTCTTTAGAAACAGAGTGGGAAAACAGCCTTTAGATGGAGATGCACTGTCTCCCTTTGCAAGCTGCCTATCTGTCCAGCTTTCTCGCTAACTTGCTTTTTTTACAGCGTCTCCCTGCACTCCGCTGGAGAATCCGTGGTCCACTGTGAAGTCGTGGCACTTCGAGCTGGCTAGACGTGTTGGCCCCGTGCCCCAGATAGCTACCATTAATCCAGGAGGCTTACGATTGGCTGAAGGGGATCCGAACCGGAAATGAGCATGCAGGGAGTTGTAGTTTTTCTGCTAAGGCATGCGTGGTCAAACTGTGCTTGGTCAAACAAAGGTAGTTTGTTGGTAATGAAAAGTTACAAACTGTGACATTTAAGCTATTGGTTGTAACTTTATGGAAGTTTTGCAATATAAAGGTGAAGGAGCAGTATTGGAAGCAGTGGTATTTTTGCTGCTTTTTGCTACTTTCATGAAAACATTGTTTTGTTCTAATGACCACAGCAAATTTGTTCAGTTTTTAACATAATCTTACAAATGATTTCCTTCTGTTACATTTCAGAAAATATATCTTACTTGGAGTTTGATTATTATTTTACTTTTTATGTGTGCAAGCACTTTTTCATGATTTAAGAACTTGTATTTCTTTAATGCAACGCTTTTGCACATATAAGGGTAACATTGCACCATGGTTTGGCAGTATTTTTTGTCAACGCTGCCTCCTGTCACCAAAGTCCAACTGTGTCTACACAGATTTCTCTGGTTTATGCCTTTATATAATTTGGGGCTTAGAAAAGGTCTCTGAAGACATTTGAAGATGTAGCAGTCATTAATCTTAAACATATTCCCATTGTGTGACATGAGTAACCTCATTGTCGCAGTGTCAGTCAGTTACAACCTGAGATCACATTGTGTTTGTTCTGTGTGACTATCCGGGCAGGGCAGGGCAAACTAACCTAGAAAAGGTTCAGCTAAAGCATGCAACTCACAAAACTTTGGTCATTTGAGCTTTCCCATGTTGTGACAGGTATAAGAAAGTCTATTGTCACACAGTGTAGTGAGACTGTCTCTTACCATACCAGGGGGTTTTGTGCTGAGCAATATCTAAATTTAGATTTTGCACCTTTTATACAAAAATGAAAATATTTTATATGCTTGTGCCAGCAATGCTTACTTTTTAACTAAACTAAACTGTATTGTAAGGGTTACTGCTCATTTTATTAGGAATACAATGTAAATAATAAAGAGGCATCAGGTGTTCAGCTGCTGCAGCCCATGCCTCATGTTTTGTGTATTATGAGATGGTATTCTAATTCTGCAGCTCTTGAGTGGTAATTTGAGTTATGTTGCTTCTGCTATGTTGCCTCTACTGCTGCTCGCTGTAGGAAAATCTCAATGTACCTTTGTTTTTTGTGTAATCTTAAAATTTGAGGACTCCAAAGTGGGTTGTGTGAAGCAGGTACATTCCTGGGCTCAGGCAGCATGAGGTACAAGAGGCTGGCATGTTCTTTACAGTTCACCTCTCATAACCCCCATCAGAGGACGAGGTGAGATAAATTGTGAAGAAAACAACTGAAATGAGTCATATATTAACTTTTCTTTACTTTGATACTGTCCATATTGGGTCATCTTTCTGAAATTAACAAAGAAATAACTATATCCACATACATAATGCTTACTTCAAAACTGTGCATCTGCACCAAGTTATATATTACTTTGCAAACCCAGAGGAGATAGAGGGACAATGGGACTAGACAACATTAGGTTAACACTAGCAGATTTTAGTTTATTTTTTACAGGCTACAACACTAGTATTCTGACCAGGCTGTGCTGAATACAAGAGTTATACTAGCCTATCTGGAAGTAAGGCCTATCAGACTTTGCCCGCTTCTGCTGAATTGTCATAGTTCATTCTGGCTGTGATTCCCTTGAGTATCCTGGCATTTCCTCAGAGCTTACCTAATGTATTAAAATGCCTCTTTTCATGATCCATGGTGGCCAATGGATTTAACACAACCTTTCATCCAGATGCATTTCACTTCTAGAACTTACTGTGGTCTGGTTATACACTGCCCTCTGGTGGCTTGACAAAGAAAAAAAAAGTTATCAAGAGTCATCATTCAGCTTTCTGCTTACTTTTTTAATCTTTTATATTTTTATGTAAACATTTATTTTATTAATTTTATTTTGTACACATGAAAACAAAGCTAACTGAAAGTAGACACAAAGATTTAAGGAAAGTAGGATTTATTTTTCATTATTACAAATCTATAAAACACATACGGTTCTCTAATAAAGTTTTTTTAAACAGTTTTGCACACAGCTGGACTCCATTAGAAATACATTCATTTCTCATAAAACTATAATGATGCTTGAATTTTTTCATCCATTTTTAGTGCATCCATTTAAAAAGTAAACAGTTTAGACTATAACTTGTAGCCTAATCCAAAGTCTGAATTTGAAAAAAGGAGAAATGTGATATTCATGTTCTGAAAATAAAAACAGAAAATGAAATACTCAATACATGTATTGTACGTAGTGCAGAGATGGGTGAATAGATAAAGCATAATGACAAAAAAATATCCCTTAATGGTTTTAGAAACAACTGTACAACTTAAATAAGTGTCCAATATAAGATGTGGGCTTCAAACAGTGCTCAATGCTTTTATTTCATTACTGAATTGGTCTGGTCTTCCTCAAGGCACTATTGTTGCTGTCTTATAAGCAATATAAACACTATTCAATTGAGAAAATTAATTATATATGAATTTTAAAATATATTCAAATATTGTGAAAGGGTCAGTTACATTCATTAATTTTGTTGAAGGTTACTAATCGGGGCAAATGAGTATAATTATTATTATTATGACATCATGAAACAAGAACACATTTTTACAAAAAATAAATCACTGAAGACATGAACATTGGCAGTTTTTTTTTTTCAGAAATTTAGACAACATCAAAAACTAAAGAAAAAAATGAAAGACAGAAAGAAAGAAAAACTAGACTGTAAACAAAGGTTTTCTGCTACAGGTCATTTGCTAGATCCTGTGCATCTTTGTAAAGTGACATAAGGCCTATGGGTAGAAACAATGGAAAGTCTCAATTCATGTCCATCAAAGGCTTGGGAGATGCCAAAAAACCTCAGGTTACAAATGGACGCTAGTAATGGCAGGACAGAAGTACGAGGATGCATCAGTTATTTTTGATTAAGTCAATGCATCCTTGCAATAGAGTAGCATTGTTCTGTGAAAAAAATAATGAACAAAGAAGATTTTGAATATTACAGTCTACATCAAATGCACAGCATTTTCACATTGCTGTAGGAATGTGCTTGGTAAAAACAAAAGATAAAGACATTACAGAGGGGCACTCTCACCTTGGCATGCTTTATCTCAAGTTCAGCCATCTCTATGAGGTTTTTCCGAAAGGCCACAACTCGCCTGCCCTTGAAATTTGTAAGCTCTAGAGAAAACATTAATTATGTTTAAAGGCTGTTAAAAAGGTTAGCGAATATATCATATGTTATGTGGCACAAACCTCTCTTTCCAGACTCTGAGAGCTTGTCAAATTTCTGCAGACATTGCTGCTGGTTCTCCTCTGCCTGTGGGACGTCCTTGCCTTTCAGTCTGGCCTTGTCTAAAGCCTTGTTAGAGTTCTCGTAATCAGCCAAAGCCCTGGCACGTCTATACAATAGGTCCTAGACACATGGGTCATTAAAATAAATTTAAAAATGTTCTATAAATCTGTAGTTCTCAACATTTTTTTCTGCTGACCCATTTTTTGTTTGGCCATAAGGCTGATTTGAATCCAGCCTCAAATCAAAAGATTTGAGGCTGGATTCAAATCAGCCCCCAAAAAAAGGCTTTGCCGACCCACTTTTTGGTCCCGATCTAGTATTTGAGAACCACTGCAATAACAATACAAAAACAATTTCTAATACAGTGTAATGAATAGTATATCTGATGCCAGTTAAAGGAGGTATTATACTATATGTCTCACCTTGGCAGCCTGGATATCTCTCATGTAATATCTTAGCAGTTCTGTCAGTTTTAGCTCCTGGTCTGATGCTACTCTTCCCTCCACTTTCTGCAAGACACACAAAAGACAAGACATATTTATCACATTAACTACAGTTGAGTGTTAAAATTTAGAAAGAATGTACTTACTCTTAGCTTTTCAAACAGGTCAGACAATTTCTCTAAGTGCCTGAAACAAATTTAAAGTGTTAAGTATTTTACAATCAAATGGTTACTTACTTGGTCATTTGCCTCCGACAATGTAAACTAACCATTCAAACATACTCACTTCTTATTTGCTGTAGAATCATCAGCGGAAATGCTGTTTAAAGTTGAAGAGATCCGAATATAGTCATCAGCAATATCTGTAATATGATTTAACATTAGAAGTCAAAATACCGTATATCTTTTTTTTCGTCCAACAAACTTATTATAAAAGGTGTAAAATACTTTGGTGAGCACGTGTCATTTTTTCAGCTTTGGCAGTGGAGTCCTTAATCTTGCTGTAATAGTCTAGCAGGAATGTCTTTTCCTGTTCAAAAAAGTCATCAACTTCCTGGAACAAACAACATAAACATAAGAATAGATATAGCAGAGCTCCTGCAAGGCTCCCAGTAACAATGATTTGAAAACACACCTTTACTCCCGAGATTAGGACCTCATCAGCTGATTTGACCATATTTTTAAAGAATCCTCCAAACATTTCTTTTGCGTTTTTTCTCCTCACACTGAGCTAAATGTGGAAGGAAATAGAAATGCATTACACCTGGCACCTGTATCTACTGTATGGTGATAATGTAAACAGAATATGTTAACAAATAAATGTTAAGCTTTAGTCATATAATGGCTTGATCCTGTTAGCAAACACACACTACTATTGACTTGGACTACACAAATGCTGATCACAGCAGGACCGAGGCCATGTGTCACAATTCTCCAGTAAACTCTACTTCCTGAGTTTCTAACTAACAACCAGGGAAATGAAGTCAGCATTATGGGGCACTCACATCCTGGTCATACTCTAAGAAGATCTGGAAGTTTCTGTCTTTGCTCAAAATGGGATGAGAGGAGAGTCTCTGCAGGAAGATCTCATGCACTTGCACTGTTTTCTTGAATACGGCCAAATATTCACTGAAAAGAACAGATGACATGTTAGAGGAACTTGTATAACATGTGTAATAAGCCCTGTCTGCAGTGTGCTCTCCTTACGCTTCAAGTTCCTGTTTCATTTTAGTATACTCCTCCTTTGTCATAGTGGCTTCACCTTCTCCAAGTTTGTGCATCTTCTCACGTGGGCCCTCAAAATCGGGTTTTGGAGGTGCTGGTGGAATCTATGAATATGATCAAACTTTGATACAACAGTAGTTTAAATATGTTTTTCATATTTGTAAAAGATGGCCTCAGCTTACAATTAGACCAGCATATTCTTCTGTCTCTACAAGAGTGTCATGTAGCCAGATGAAGTCTTCATGCTGCCTGGGAACGGAGAACTCCGGCTTCTGGAAAGAGCTCAGAGTCGTCTACAAAAAAGCATTATGTTTTAACCCTGAAACTTTAAAGGGTGAAACAAAATCTGAAAACTTCTGAATTAAAACTATTATACCTTTGTATGTACGGTAAACTTGACCTTGTCTCTTTCACAGAGTGCATCAGGAATGTCGATGAGGAGTGAAGTATCATTGTTTAAGTCTACAGAAACTGAGCGAATCTAAGACACAATAAGGCAAAAAATAAAACGTTTCTAAACGTGTATAACTAATTTACAACAGTTATACACATTATTAAGACAACTGCTGTAACTATAGTGCAGTCCAGCTTCCAAGACATTCTTTTAATCTGATCAAACCCATTAGTTACATTTATCAAGTAATATCCCAGCGTGAATGTAGTAACAGTAGTTTACATTAAACACAACAAAAGGGCAAAGTTATTATAGGTCTATCTATGCAATGTCAATTCACACTGAAGTTCACATAATACACTCTGGGTTAAACTAAAACATTTCCATACTAGTCCAGCGTTATAGAAATATGATATTCAGTTTTGCTTTACCGTGTACTACCATCTAGCTTGAGTCTTTGGTAGAAACTTAGCGGTAGTAGGTTAGCCAAACAGCAACAGTGTTAGCTACCCGGATGCTAACATGTATAATTGTGGTGCAATTTACAAGACAAATCACACACAACTTACCTTTTCCTTATTGCTTTCGTCTAAAGTGGATGTCATGGTGGTACCAGAGAAAAGTGACTGTTTGGCAAAAGTATGCAAACAGATCAAATAACCAAACAAAATCGAGGAAGCTCCTGTTGTTAAACACTAGCCTGACGAGGAGCTGTCAACTATTTTTTTTTCGCCCTCATTTTGGTGACGATCACGGAAGATAGTGTCCCGCCTCAAGCGTAATGTGACTGGACAGTGACAGGTTTAGACGAATAGCGATTCGTCAAGCAGCAAATCAATCACATAGTTTGGAGCACTCGAATTTTGAATGTACTAAATATAATATATGTGTTAAGTGTTAATTAATACACCCATGTGTAAAATGGGAATAATGTATTCTTTAAATAGCTATAAACAATAAGAACCTTGGACCGCAAAAATTGTACCAGTCCTTACGGAGGGATTCAAATGGTGCACCATTTTTTTCTGGGAAATGTAGTTCACGCATTCGTAGATTAAATTTTGACAGTGTGCTATATGAACTACAACTCCCACTCAACGGAAATATGTGCAGCGAAATGAGCGCGTCGTTTAGAAACTTGGATGTTGTACTGAGAAAACCCAGGGACATGTCTGGGCTAGTGCTGGAAACGAAACTACCTCGAAAAGTTGTAAATATGCCTTAAAACAAGCCGTTTACGCGTGGTTTCATGAATTCGAACAACAACATAAAAGTCTGTTTGTTGTTTGGCCTGTTGTCGTGTCAAGTTTGCCGGAATGTTCGCTCTCAGGCATACCTCTGTTGTGAGCATCATTGGACAGATGCCTTATTGTGCCTCCCACCTAGTGAGTCACTTATCTGTATGTCACGGGTTAGCGGCTCCAAAGAAACACAGCCCGTACAGCACAGTGGACACAGAGCGCTACTCCTCTCTGGTGAAGTCTGTCATGTCCAGGGTGAGTCCACAAACACCTCAGACTCTACAGGAGGAGGACGAGCACATCTATGGACCTGTCATCAAGACCCCACCACCCACCACAAGATCTGAGATGAGGATCCCTAAGGTGCTCCATCCTTTTTTACTTCCTGAAGACTGTAGTATACACGAGACAGAGGAAGGAGGACCGCCTGCTCAGATCCACCTCAACAGGGGACATGGCAGGAGTGCTGTCCCAAGTGTGACCCGTATTCTCCAGCAAACTCTTTCCCCAGAGCAGATCTTTTACCTGGAGAGATGGAAGAGGAAGATGGTGGCGGAACTTGGAGAGGAAGGCTTCAAGGAGTACAGTCAGAGTAAGTTATATTATATTATTACCTCATAATGTTTAGTGTGTACAACATAGCCTACTACACTATTATGTATATTTTACTGTATTTTACATATGACCAGATAATAGAAACAAAAAATGGGCAGTTGCTGAAGTTGAGTAAATAAAAAAATGTATAG
>JAVQKG010414635.1:0-11507 GCA_036025885.1 Hypseleotris bucephala | reverse complement strand
CCTCCTCCTCCCTGTCCTCCTTCTCCTCCTCCTCCTCCCTGTGCTCCTGGGCTGGCAGAGTCATCAGTGGCACCAGCAGATGGGACATTGTCAGGAAGTAATGAGGGGAACACACCTGCTTCTCCAGAGATCTCCACTCCTTCATTTTCAGCTTTCTACACTCAACATATGTGGGGCGTGCACAGCGAGCCGAGTGACCATGACCGCGACAGACTCACAGTTACACTTAGAGCTGTTACTCATTAGGAAACATGTTCAGAAGAATTCACCTGTGTATTGTCTATGGGGAATGCCACTGTTTACACCGAGGCTGACAATCAGACAAGTTAGATTTGTTTACTGCAAGAAAATGGTAAAAATGGTGTTCTATTTAGAATTGTGCAGTAAACATTTATATAATATCAGTTAACTTAAGAAGATCAGTCCAACTAAATGCATTTAGTGTATTGAATAGAGGAAACTTACTGTAAGTCTTGTCAAAATGCTGCATTAACTTTCTATCAGTTTCCATCAATCCACATTCATCTAGATTGTTTTTGAGATTTCTTAATTTGTATCAATATGAAATAGTTCATGTGAGTTGAATGTGCAACCCTATGGTTACACACTTCACCAGTGCCGGCCCAGTAGACTGTCTTGGTCAATACCAACAACATCTTTTATGCAACAGATATTAACCACTTAATGAAAAGAGCCCCTTGTACTTGAAGTCATTTGATCTACTCAATGATTGCGATGCTAGCGCTTAAACTGTTTTGAACTGTTCTTTTGTGTTTAAACTTTTAAAAAACATTTAGGCAAAAAATGAAGGTAGGAAACAAGCAAAAGTTGTTGAAGTGTCCACTCTGAAGGTTAGAATACATCCAAACAGGTTGCTTACAAAAAATTATCTGAATAAAAAGCTGGAAGATTTTAGTTTTATCTTCATCTCATTGTTGAATAGGTATTGTATCTGGTAATCTAGTTTGGAACAGCTAATGTCATACCCTAAATGTCATTATTTACTGTTTTTCGCACTCTCAAAAAAAAAGTATTTGGTCTCAACTAACAACAAATATAACAGATACGAAAGAGACCAAACAGCGAAGTTAAGGACTATACACTATTGGAGAAAAATTGCACCAGAAAAAAATACATTTGCCCTGTACAAACATGGTTGCATCTATGTTATATTGAATTAACTTTAACAAAAGTCTGCTTCATCAACATTTCATAGTCTATTTTGGATACATTTGGGTTACTATTTTACATTTTGCAACATTAAACACACATTATTTAACTAAGCTGGTCAAAAGCTCAGAAAAGAACTTGCACTTTTCTTTGTAAGTTGTACAAGGGGAAATATTTTGTGGTTCTTTCTGGAAAACACCACGCACTTACTTATTGTTATCACAAATCAATTTCCTTTGCCCACCACCTGAACACCACACAGTTTCCTTGTATTCTTTCCACTGCTCTTCTATTGCCTCAAGCCATTGCCCTGTGCCTCGTCCGTGAGGCTCAAACAAGGTCAAAAAATCATTGTAAACTAGACTTAATTTTCTGTCTCCACCAAAGCTCCAGGGACAGATCGGCTAATGCATAATCTTTCTTTTCCTGGAAGACCCCAAAGCTTACAAAAGATGATCCACCTCTTTTCACTCATGACTAACTCAAAGGGCAAAACAAAATGGGGGCTCACTGACATTTCGTTTCAAAATTTATTACATCCAAAGCATTTTGTTATGTTTTGGAAAACGTTTTGGTTACAGTTTTTCTCTGTCTTCACCTAAATAACAAGTTGCTGGATCTACCAATGGGCAGACTGCTATGTTAGAGCTATGCTTACAAAGATGGCTATGGTTAAGGTTAGGAATATGGTGTTGGGTGGTTTTTGTTGTAAATTTGATTTGCACTGTCAATACAACCCAGTGTAAAGAGGAGGAAGTTGAAGTTATGACTGTGCATTAAACAAAGGCGGTGAGAGCAGCATCAGGGACTAGGGGCAGTAGCTCCATCTGGGGCCCCACTAAAAATAATTTCACATAAAAAAGTATTTTTTAAAAATTATTCACAGCTCAAGGGTGTGCTTAATCTGATTAAAAAAGAAAAACTAAATTGTCAGCACAATTTGAGAGATACAAGAGAGGGAGAGAAAGAGAGAGAGAGAGAGAGAGAGAGAGAGAGACCGAGAGAGAGAGAGAGAGAGAGAGAGAGAGAGAGAGAGAGAGAGAGAAGCGGTACATTTTAAAATAAAACAACTCCCTCACAGTATATCTGATATAGATTCTAGTTCTTGATAAATAAGCATTGTTTCAATCTGAGCTATTGTCCTATGGAAGCGTGTGATTGTCTCTGCACTCTAAAACAAAATTAAGCTCACAGGGGGGTGTCTCAAAGTCTAATTTATGTATACTCCATTGACTTCTGGTATGCTGTATTGACTATAATTATTTGTGCTCAAGTACAAATAAAAACTACTAGATACCGCAACTTTAAGGCCCATGGTTACAGTGATATGTTTAACAAGAATAAGCACAAGATAAATGTAGAAAATGAATTTGGAGAATTGGAGAAGTGAGATGGAAAGTGTTAAAATCTTGCAGCACGAGGTAGATGACTTGGTGGAGGAGCCAGGGTCTTGAATAATCATCTTAATAACATTATCCTGGCTGTGCTCCGCGACGCATGCACCCCTTAATGGAGTGTCATTGTTAAAACTGCCGCTTCACCCATTATTAACGGCAGCCTACGGTCAACCACACACCCATTATAAACCCAGCACAAAGCCCTACATAACTTCCGCAGACAGGCGTAAATGAAATCTTGTGCATTATGAGAACAGTTGTGGTAATAAGCAGTTGCTTTGGTGTTAGGGGTTACAAAGCAGCAGAGGAGAAAATTAAAAAAGATGAAGTTGTAGACTGGAATGGTTGTTTTAGTGAGATGTTAGACTATCTGCGGGGTCTAGCAACTTAATCTGCTTACGTGTAGTAGCTGGGTAAATTTTCAAGGTTAGATGTGGGAAGATTAAGAGTTCTTCATTAAGGAAAGCTAATCACCAGAGAGCATATTATAATAAGATTTGTGGAAAATAATAAGATGTTGAGACCTCATCTTGGCTCGGGTAGGGATTTTATTAGATAATGAAGATAGGAGGTTTGGCCAGTGTCATGCCTCAGAGTTGTGTTTGGTGGGTTGATCCACACAAGCTTGGCTACCAATAAAATGGAATAAACTACTTACACAGACAAACCAAACCACGTGCAGTTTTTGTTAGATTATTTTTTGTATTTTATTTAAAGATAATTATTGTTGTTAAAAATAAGCTACTGGGGCCGCTGTTTAGCTCAGTAGGTAGAGCGTGCGGCCCATATGCAAAGCCATCAGACCTTGCCAGTTCGAATCCGGCTCACGATCATTTGCTGAATGTTACTCCCCACTCTTCTCCCTGATTTCCTGTCAATCTACTGGGCTATCAAATAAAGCCTAAAAAAATATCTTAAAAAAAAAAAAAAGCTAGGTGCATAGTAGGTGCGAGAGGATTTGGTTCTAAATACATGTATAGATATACAAAACAATATAGCTTAGGTTGCAAAAATACATTTAAAAGAAATAGTTTCTAAAAAATTTTACATATTAAAAAACGTTTATTTACCAGAATCAATTTTCAGGATCGCCGCGGCCCCAATGAGGGTCGTTAGTTGATACCGAATTCTCGCCCATGCCCCCATCTGAGTGCATGATATCATTACATTCTTAAACCACCTGAAAACAACAACAAATGGGAACTAAAATAACCTTCCTAAAATAGTTCTACAGCATCGAATATGTAGGAATTTTCAATCTAGCCGGCAACATTGCATTCTTTCATCTGCACAACAAAGACTGTAAGGAATATAATATGCAGAAAATAGAACATACGCTTCTCCTCTGGCCGAATCCTCACATCGTACAATAAAAACTTTTTCGTTCTTGCATTTTTAAAGCTGTTGTGTATGTGCATTTTTTGTGTTAGCGAGGGTAACTTTCAACAAATGAGGTTGCAGCATTCTACTGCTAATTTAGTCCTTACTTAGGCCTGGTTTATTTCTAGTTTAGACCTGATTTAGTCCTAGTTTTAGTCTAATTTGTATTATACCTTTAGTTCTGGTTCAGTCTCCCCAATGTATTCCTTATTTACTGCATTGGTTTAGTCCTTACATAGTCCTGGTTTAGTTCTAGTTTAGACCTGATTTAGACCTGCTTTAGTCTAAGTCTAGTCAATTCCCCAATTTATTCTTTGTTTACAGCAGTCTCTGGTGTGCATATTTTCAGTCAGTGAAGGTAACTTTCAACATATGAGCTGTTTGTGCTTACCAGTAGGCAAGCAGTTGGCTTTGAGTAAAGGTCATTGCTTGGGAGCCGAGACTAACAATGAAAGGTTGGTAAACAAACTGTAGTGGGCTGGAGATGACACTGAAATGAAGACGATGCATTCCTGTTTTGACTGTCACCGCTGTCAATACTCCCTGAAGTCTTTTGTGGGTGAAAAAAAAATCAATGACACACAGGAGGATGGCAAATGCTTTTCAAAACCATTTAATTTGTGCAAAAAAAGTACAGTATACGACTTGTAAAAAAGAGTGCAATATGCTTTAAAAATGAATCAAACAAAACAATCTCACAGATGTTTCAAGCAGGTTGTTTTTTGCAAAAATTGAAGACGGAGAAGGAAGAAAATCAGCTAAACAACCCCCGCCCTATCACATAAATGGCTCATTCATAATCACGGTGGAGCAATTATGTTTTGTAGCAGAAAAGCACAGAATTACAGCTAGTCTTTACCTCGTACACTGCATACAAGGCGACTCGCCATTTTCCATGCTGCGGAATAAATGAAGAGAAAATTGCCCATCTTTTTAGTCCGCCAGTGTGTAGCTACCCCATCCCACACCCATAAGCAAAACAAAAAAAGGGCCTCTAAAGAAATCATTTGCCCTTCAGCCTGTTTTTCTAAACCCAGATTGTTACTGATTTCCATTTTGTTCTCCAAATATCCTTCTTTGTACTCCTCTAATCTCCCTATTTACTCACACCCCAAGCCCACAACATTCATAATAGTCCCCTGGCTCCTTTAAGTATATGTGTGGTTTAGATCTGGTTCAGTCCTGTTATAGACCTATCTTTGGTATAGTCCTGGTTTAGTTCTATTTTAGACCTGATTTAGTCCTGGAGTCTAATTTGTATTATACCTTTAGCTCTGGTTCAGACCTGGTTAATGCCCAATGTATTCCTTATTTCCAGGATTCCAGGTTTAGTCCTTACATAGTCCTGGTTTAGTTCTAGTTTAGTCCTGGTTTAGGTCTATAATTCCCAAGTTATTCCTTGTTTACCCCATTTTCTGATTTTGTCCTGGTGTAGTCCTTACTTAATCCTGGTTTAATTCTAGTTTAGACTTGGCTTAAGTCTAGTTGTATCACATTTGCATTAACTATTGGTTTAGTCCTAGTTTAGACCTTGTTTAGTCGTGGTTTAGCTCTACTTGAGACTTGATTTAGTCCTTGTTTAGTCCTGGTTTAAATCTACTTTGTGTTAAATTTTAAATATACCTTGGTTTTGTTTTACAGCAAGTTTATGAACCATTCAAGTCTTATTTTACCTTCCAATATTTTCCCTAAATCCCGATCATTATCTATCTCCATTTTATTTGCCCTTTTGCCCCTCCCTCCTCCCACAGTAGGAACAAACCACCCCTAACCCCCTTCCTACTCCCTTTAAGTATCCACTCCACCCCATCTCTCATTTTCACACCACCCACTCCATCTCGCTCCTATCTTCCTCATGCGTTCACCTGCCCACGGGCCGTCACACCAGAGGCTGTTTGTCTCCGCTGGTGCTGGGAAGGGAGTCTTGGCTGGATTTGTAGATAGGCTTTTTCAGAGAGCGGTCATCACTGCGAAAGAGAAGAGGGGAAGACAGAGCAGTGTGATTATGTGTATATCGACCTCTCAGAAGCACAAGAAGGGGTATAGGTGAGGAAATTATGGACTCCAACCCAGAAATGGAACTGCACTTGGCCTTGGATATAAAAAAGAAAGAGGTTTTTTTTTCTTCTTTGAGCTTTTGACACACACAGAGATACACAGACAAACACACATACATACACATAGAGCATGTTTAAAATAGGAACACAAAATCCCTTTGCCTTCACAAAACAAAACTGGCTATTTAAGCAAGTCCTTTGAAATGTAGTTATAAGAGATGCTGCTGAGAGAAACAGTAAGTAATGGTGAAGTAGGGGCCATTCAAAGTAAGGGAGGTCACATAAGGGGTAAGTCCCAGGCCTCCACTAAAAGCCTCCTGAACAATAAGCCAGCCATAAGGGCCAGCCTAATGAGAGCTCCTCAAACCATATGATCTTTGGAGTGTTTTTGTTTATGTGAAAGTAGGGGTGGGCGATATGGCGTTATGGCGATAAAAAATCTAATTGTGATATACTGTATAGTTATGATGCTAATCTGGGAAGAATTGTGTTACATACATTCATTAATGTGCTGCTCTTCACTATTTGGTTTTGTGTAACAATTCTCGTGTTCATATTAATTATAAAAGAAGGAAGTAGTACTATTAAATTTGAAATTGTCTCAGTGTTAAAGTGGTCGTCCTATAATCAGAAGGTCGGCAGTTCGAATCCTGCATGAAACTGTGTCTACTGTTGTCATGTCCTTGGGCAAGACACTTAACCCACATTGCCTATAAATGAATGTGGGTGAGTGATTAGCATTAATACTTTTAAATTTGTGCTGTTGATCTTAACAAAATCCTAATATTATATTTTACCTTATCACCCCCTCCTGTGTAAAAGTGTACACGTCAGCTTGTTTAGTGAACCGAAAGGAGATCAAAGATAGGGTCAAGAGGCAGCGCTCCACTTTGATATTTAGTGTAGTCTACTTGAAATGCACAAAAGCAGATGTGCACTGCTCCAAACGCCGCGGTGAAAGCTGTTCTGTGGATGTTGCTTGGCATCGCAACATAAACAACAGAGAGGAGGCCAAGGTGTACTCTGGCACACACACACACAGACACACACACACACACACACACACACACACACAGAGACACACTCAGACTCACATTCACAGAGAGACACACACACAGAGAGACACACACACACACACACACACACACACACACACACACACACACACACACACAGAGAGACACACGCAGACTCACATTCACAGAGAGACACACACACAGAGAGACACACACACACACACACAGAGACACACAGACCCAAATGGCCTTGCTTGTATCGCGTGAGACAGAATGAAAAATTGCAGCAATAGCCATATTTGTAATAGAAAGTCAAACTGCGGGAGGCGAGAATGTGGCTGAAGTAGGGAAAATAATAGCGAGTGTGCACAAAAATCTACAGAACACCATCATGTCACGTAATCCGTTTGAAAAGGATTTAGGATGACAGTAATAAGCAAAGAGGAAGTTATGTAGGGTCTTAAAGAGACAGTGTAATCTTTGCTTGTCGTTTAGTGTTTCGGGTTTTAATTTGGACTAGGTTTTGCACCGGATAGGCTTCTTGTCACCGCCTCACTTTAAAGGAATAGTTACAGAAGTTACAAACAAAAGATTAAAAATGCCTAAAATTGACAATCTGAGTCTGTTCTATGATGTAACATACAGTGGGTTTTCTGTAGTCTAGAGGCTAAGGGAAGGGCTAATTAGTAAAACTTGCTGCTATTGGTCAAACTTTGATTTGATTTTGCTATAGAGGCCAGGGGTGGGACTAAAAAACTAAAGTTGCTAAATTGCTAGTTTACAATCTGAACTGTACATTTTATGGTAGGCTGAAAGTATAACTTATGCTAAATATAATAAATTATCTGTTCACAATAAAGTCTAAAAGGTACGAGGTGCAAATAAATTACGATTACTGATTAATGAATACCACCATAATTAAAAAGCCACTATAAATTACTTTTCCGTGTTTTTGTTCCACTAAAAAATATATTACTGTATATTGTCCGATCCTACTTGTACGGCACCAACACTTCCCCATAAAATAAGTCTATAAAGCAGTCTAAAAGTCATGTTGTGATGAGTCCTTACATGGGCCCCTTGTTGCTCGTGGTGGTCTTGGCCCGGCGACACAGGAACACGCTCACAGAGAGGATGACCACCAGGCAGGTCGCCACCGCCGCTGAGGTCATCAAGATGAGTCGGCCATCGGTGGTCTGGTACCATGGGGCATTCTCTGGAAAAGATAACACCGAATTTGAAAGAAGCCAAACTAGTGGGTTCCTGCCTTTAGGCGATACATCAGACACTGTCATGTTAGTCTGGAGGTCAGATCTTCAACAAGCCTTTACAAGTGTGGTAAACCTTTTTAGATTTCACATTGAAACTGTCTATTAAGTTGAAGGGTAATTTCAAGGGATAGATACACGTATTAACTAGTAATTAGAAATAGTCTGAGAGCCAGGGTTAGAGCTTCTTGATCATGAAAAAACAAATAATCACAATTATTTGGGTCCTAATTGAAATCACAATTATTGTAAACTATTATTAATTTTGGTGAAGAAATATATTGCTTTTAATGTTTTGTCTTAACTTTTCCTAGCTTTTTAACATCATCTCAAGCCATTAACAAACAAACAATATCAAAATGAGATTATTTTTGTCTTAGCGTTTGACACAATTCAAAATTTGTGTAGGTCTAATTAATTGTTTTTTCTCAATTGTTTAGTTTTAGTAATTGAGAGGAGCAATAATTTAAATTCAAATAATTGCACAGCACTTGCCAGGTTCACTGTTTACTTGTCACTGGGATTTGAAAACAAAGCACTTTAAATGTTTTAGGTCCAAGCTAACATGTATTTTGCTAAATATGTAGACTGCAAAAAGCTAGTGTCATGGACTGGAGCCTTTACAAGTGTGGAAAACCTTTTTAGATTTCACAGGGAAATTAATACTATTCTATCATTCAACTTCATGGACAGACAGAAGTAGTAGTTATCAACTGGTATCACTGTGGAATACAATAAGAAAAAAAAGAAAAATCTTTGGACCACTTTTCTATGTAAGTGGATAACAAGTTTTATTTTTAATTGTGTTTTTTCTAAAACAGTTTAACACGATAGGGGGCATGGTGGCAGGTAGCTTAGTCTCTTGCCTCCCAGACAGACGATTGGGTGGAGTCTGCATGTCTTCCCCTGGGTAGTTCTCTCTGGGTACTCTGGCTTCCTCCCACCACCCAAAGACATTGATGTGTTAGGAAAATTGGTCCAAATATCCCCAGTGTATGAATGTCAGTGTGAATGGTTGTCTGTCTGTGTATGTCTCAGTGTCAACCTTGCGACTAACTGGCCATTGTCCAGGGTATACCCCACTTAAAGCCTGTATTTACTGGGATTGGCTCCAGACACTCGCGACAGTAGAAGCGGTACAAGATAAATGAATAAATGAATAGTTTAATACTCTCAGGCTAATCAGTAAACCATTGTGATAAACTATTTGTTGTGAAATACATGTTTCTATTAACTTTCAAGGACTTCAAGCAAATCTGCAAAAGACATTCTTGCTGAGAGATTGTAAAGTAGAAGCAGTTAATCCACAATAGCTGCTGTGACATGCTACATTTGCCCGACTCCGTTTTAAGGATGAGCAAACATTATTCCAGTGTCTCCAAATTACTACCTTTTTTAATTAGTACATGCTCCTTTGATAAGAGACTGGAAACGCCCGAGCCCAATGACCAATGAGTCAATTGCGGCAGTAATAAGATAACTCAACCATAATAAATAATGTGCAATCTCTTAATTGCATTTTTAGAGGTTGTATAATTTAAACTACTGGAAAGGCACATGGTGAATCCCTCTGGCTATTTAAAAAAGTGCATCATGAGAGCACAGGTCAATGATAAACATGATGGAGACAGATGAATTGTGGTAAATGAGATTAGCTGTAGATGTGGTAATGCAATTAAATACCCACTTGAAAACAACTGGCTGACAAGGAATAAAGGATGTCATTCAAGCAGAAAAAAAAGACTTGACCCCAACACTTAGTACTGTAGCTACTAAGCATGGGACGGTACACAATTTTTGTCTGGTGATTATTGTGGCCATAATAATTGTGTTAAACATTAATATCACAATAAATCAAAAAAAGGTGTACAAGTTTTAAAATTCCTTAAAATTATACTTTAGAATGTCAACAGTACATTTTATTTTTAGGGTGAAACTAAATAGAATAAATTATCTGTTCACAGTAAAGGCCAAAGAGCATTATGTTGCAATTAAATTATGATTACTGCAATGAACTATTATCACAATGTTAATAGCCACAATAAATTAATTGTCAGTGTTTTTATTGCAATAAATTATATTATTGTATATTGTCCCATCCCTAGTAGCGAGTCCAGGGGTGGTTCTTTTTTGTGCACTGTAACAATATAAATCCTTAAAAGCCTGAAAAAAAGATGGACAATAGATTTTTTTTCATCCCTGAGCTGTACCATAACTGACTTTACACTGATTATTTGAGACATTTCAATTTTGTTGCACCGTGGGATCATAGCTCATGACCATGATGGTCATGAGCTTTGGGTCATGACCGAAAGGACAAGATCTCGGATACAAGCGGCCGAAATGAGTTTTCTTCGAAGGGTAGCTGGGCGCTCCCTTAGAGATAGGGTGAGGAGCTGGAGGAAGTGTCTGGGGAGAGGGAAGTCTGGGCGTCCCTGCTTGGACTGCTGTCCCCGCGACCCGGCCCCGGATAAGCGGAAGAAAATGGATGGATGGATATAGGTTTGTTAATTACATAGAAATTACTTAAATATTAACCATAATTATGGCACTGGTTCCTGTTATCACTTGTTTATTACCACACTATTACCACATTATTACTGTGCTGTAAAGTAAAGTGCTACCTTTATCCGTTCACAGTAAAGTCTAAAAGGCATTGAGGTGCAAATACTGTGCACGGTCAATTCATTTTCAGTTTTTTATTGCAATAAACGATATTATTGTAAAATGTTCCCTCCCTAGACTCAGCTCTATGAGACACGCTGTAGACACAACAGACTCAGAGTAAATGGTAGTAACAGTCGACTGAGATTTGATTAATGTGTATCAAACATCTCTATGGGCCTGATGTTAGGTGCATATCACGATCACATCTCACATATTATCAGACTTCTACACCTCTCCTCAGGTCCTCTACTGTGGACTGTTATCACCTGATCATTCTAACACATGGACCACAGTGTAGGACCAACAGAATCAATCATCTGCCTCAGTCAGACTATACAACTCCAGTGTCCACTCTACAGCATGTTACAGCTGATAAATATAACCTTTTGTACTGTTGATTGTTTCGAGTCAGTGTTTTGACTGTTTGTTGTCCTGAAGTGTATCTTTGCACATAACAAATTTCCCAAATGGGACTATTTACTGTATATTCAATCAATCAATCAATCAATCAATCAATCAATTAATCAATCAATCAATTAATCTATCAATTAA
>JAVQKG010414601.1:0-17684 GCA_036025885.1 Hypseleotris bucephala | reverse complement strand
AAAATGAAACAAGTGTGTCCAAACCATGTCTGAATCTGGTCTTAAAGTCTAAACAAATTCAACCAAGTTAAACGAGGATTGAACCAAAGTCTAAACAAAGTCAGATTTTACAGAGACTTAATAAGGTCTAAACTTAACAAGGTTTATCTTCGGAAACAGACAAAAGTCCACCAGTGCTAGGCTACATGTTTTAGTTGTGGCTCTTTACACAGGGACATTTACGATTTCCTGCAAAAAATGTCTCTTTCAATCTTGAATTTTCCCAAACTGACCGACGCCCTTTAGGTTCTCATCTCTTCCAGGAGTGTTCAGCATATGCAGTCTAGAGTTCAGCTTTTCGTCATGACCTGTTGTCTCATGGTGTCCCAAAACACCATACTGAGCACCGTGTGAGGAGCGAGCCGCATGAAGACAGGCCCCATGCCTTTGTACAGCCCCATAAGGCCTTCTATCTGACACACTTTGAGCACACAATCCAAAAATCCATGGTACAGACGACCCTGAAAAACAAAACACTCTTTAAGCGTCTGCAAGATATTTAGGTGGGGTACACTCAGACAGTGGCCACATAGTTGCATAACTGATCGAGATATACAGAATTATAAACATAATAATTATAATGCATTGGTTTTATATAGCGCTTTTACATATTGCATTATTCATTCACTCCACATTCACACCTGGTGGTGGTAAGAAACTTGAGTTGCTCTGGAGCACACTGACAGAGGTGTGGCTGCCAGTCTGCGGCCCCTCTGACCATCTCCAAACACCAATTACACATTCATTCACAGGCAAGTGTCTTGGCCAGGGACACAATGACAGTACACTCTTGGGTGGAATTCGAACTGGCAACCATTCACTCTCACATCCATCGCAAGAAGCAAACTAGAGTCTCCAATTCAATTTCCCTAAAATGCATTTTGTTGGATGGTGGGAAAAGCTGGATTACGAGGGAAAACCCAGAACCTCAAAACAAAATGTGGTAGGCCTGAGGATCAATGCTTCAAACTTCTTGCTCTGCCATTGTGCACCTGTTATAACAACAAATGTAAAGAAGTGCAGCATTGGTGCCAGAGGGTCGCCGGTTCGAATCCCCTTCCCTGGGTAAAACACTTCACCCACCTTGCCTATGAATGAATGTGTTAATATGACTGTTTGACTGGACGGGACCATAGGTGCAGAATGGCAGCCATGCTTCCGCCACCGAGTATGACTGGGAGTGCATGAAATTGTAAAGCGTGTCTGAGTGTCTAGCAAAGCGCTATATATAACTAATGCATTATTATAATTATAAAGCCCTTACCCTCCCAAACTCGTCCACGGGCTGGTTGTACAGTCTCGTACTAATAACATCAAATGGTGTCATGGAGATGGCCACGGCGACTCCACTGATCATGGCAGCTATCAACGCGGTCAGAAAGCGGTTTGCACTAAACCACTGCATGGGACAAACACATAGTGTAAATGGTCGAGGTTAATTTAAGATTTTATGAAGCGTTTGACATATGTTTGTGTTTTTAATTTAGGCCTTACTTGGCTGTGTGACACCCAGTCCTTGGCCGAGGTGAAGGTTGCGAGTTGAGCAGCTGATCCCACCATCACACGAGGTACAGCCCCATTTACTCCCCTCCAAAGACCAATCAGACCCTCTCTTCGATAGATAGTAACAAAGGCATCAGACACACCCTTAGAAAGACAGAAGAATAGACAATGTTGATTAAGTGCCTCTAATCTAATCAGCTGATTTACCACTAATGTTAAATATGTCTCTTACTAAATGGTTATGCTGATGGCCCACTGCTATGGCTTGCACAGTCTGAGCTTGCAGATGTGTCTTGACCTGTGTGAAAAAAATGTGCATCAATATTGAAACAGACATTTCAAAGTCTAAAGAGTAAGATGTTGTGTTGTACATGATATGCAGCATGTCTGAATTCAACAATCTACCAATAAGTAACGAGCACTCAGAGATCACAGACCTCCGGCAAGGCATCTCATCTCTGCTCTTGCTCTTTATGTAAATTCCGACCTTCCCTGAAACTTTCATCTAAATCAGTGCAGTACTTTTTGAGTAAAGTTGCACACAGATGCCATTTAAATGATATGGTGATCCTGATCACTCCGAAAATCAAATCAATTGCTCCTTGTGTCACCGTCTTAGCGGAGGTAATAATGAAATGTAAACACATGAAAGGAGGAAGGAGGAAACATTCTATATTTAGCAGCATGAGTAACACATTGGACAAACCTGTTATTTTTTATTATGAAGACTTTACTTACAGAAAAAAATACACCATGTTGGCATCCACCTCCTCTGCATATTAGGTCAATATAACTCCTAAGAACTTAAAACCATCGTTGACAAACCCAACTCCTATTATATTTCACCCTCACGACCCCAAACTGGACTAAAATAGATTAAAAGACATTTGACACGCTTTCAGTGCTGCGTCTGTTACAGTGTTTATGCTCACTGATGTTTACTGCACCATACTGCATCTATAGAACGACAAATGATATGTAAAAACATCCAGGCAGATTTACATTTAAAGACTAGTGTTGCTGTGTTTTGGTTTACTTTCTTAGAAAAAGTTTCCCTTCTTTAAAAAAATATTGTATCACGTTCCTAGATATATTTTGCACATATTTGCATATCAAATAATTAAAAACCCAATGATGCCTGCTTCTGCTATAAAGCTGCCTTATTCGTCTTAATTTCTATGACTTAGGGTACAATCTATACTCACTAGATAAGCTGGAGAGGCTACGAAGGCACCCAGCGCCCCGGCCACAGCTCCAGACAGAAGACTTCCTCCATGAAAACTGGTAAAGCCCACAGCTTCACAGTAAGAGTAAGATCCCAGTCTCACTCCATTCATCACTCCCTGGTAAATCAGTCCCGCAGATAGTCCTTTCTGAAGACCTTTGAACCCATCGGTTCGTCCCACCACCCACAGGGCCTGGAGCACCCCTCGGTAGTGCCTTTGGTAGGACCCACGGGCAAGCAGCTCTCCCTGAAGCTGCAGCCTGGTCTTGACCACCTCCAGAGGGTTTGTAAACACACAGGCCGCGCAACATGCAAGGGCGCCTAGAGCAAAGTCCAGAGGTGGCCAGACCAGAGGAGGTGGTGGCGAGGGGCCAAAAACGGCATGTGGCACAGCGGCAGAAACCATCCTGGGGGAGAAGACTCTTTTGCAGCTGTGTCTCTTAAGAAATCATCTGAGGACTTTTGGACTTTGAACTATACAGTCAGACAAAATCCATATTTAGTGTGCTGTGTCTGCTTCCCTTACTACAGGTACTTCCTTGTTAGTGATAAGACACATCACCTTTCAAAGAATGTACACCTAGGAAAGCAAATATTAATGAGTCACATGTTTTGAAAATAGCACAAAAGAATGACATGCATATTCAAAGTTGAAGAAGGTTTAAATCAGTCATCTGGACTTGGGTTTTGAGTTGAACGACTGATTTAAACCTTCAACTTTGATTGACTACCTGGATAAAAGAATGAACCTTCACAGAAAAGACATGCATTTTAATAATATTGAAAAGAGAGGGTGGAGTGTTGTAGGTTTGCAGAAACTATTTGCCCTTTTTTCTTTTTTTTTTTTTAGAAAACGCTGATTCACATAAGACACTATAAATCACAAATGATACATTTTTATATAGATAAGATCAGCCAATTAGGGTCAAAGCATACAACTCCACTTCAAGTAAATTTATATCTTCACAACAAACCATTTGTATACTACAGATACCATACCCATTCACAAAATAAGCCTGCATTACCCTTAAATAGTATTTAATACTAATAATATTAAATATTGTATACATTAACTCACTTTGTTGACGTTATCTTGTCCATTTTTCCTCTCTCTACATCATTGTAAACATGTGTCCTCAGCACATTCATTGTCAGTGTTGCCGCCCGCTTGCTCCAGTCTGAGCCAATCACAGTGTAGTACTGCCCGACACCTCACATAGCCCTAGATTTGGACGAATCACTGAGCTTCGTTCCCAACTCCCCCTGCCTTGCACGCATGGAATTTCTCTGGGTAAACGTTATTGTTGGTCAGAAAGGGGGGTTTGCAAAAAAGAGCCCCAAAAAATAAAGGGGTATGAGATTTTTTACTTGACTTATGTGACAAAACGTTATCTGAATTTTTGAATGAACTGTACATGTCAAGCAAATGTGTGATTGTCATTAAATTATAATATTTAAATGCAATATAAAATTCAGTTGTTTGTAGTAAGTATACTATTAGAAGTAGTTAATTAAGATATAATGCCTATTCCTGTTGGATGTGGTAGAAGTAAATTAGGTAACACTTGATTTGTATTATCCCTTAACTACAATGTAATAAAGTGTGACCGTAATTTATCTTTAATTTAAAAGTTTGAGGTCTTTCTGTTGTAAGTAAATCAAAAATAATAATAACTAATATTTGCATGCAGATATTGATGATGTGGTATGCTCTAAAACCAGGATTTGTCTCATGTTTAACCTGGAAGTACTTTTTAATCACAGATGCATTGATCAAGCTTTTTCTGTCCTGATACCAATCCCAATATTTCGGCTTTGTGACTCGACTGAAACCCGATATCCAACGATACTAAAGCAAAAACTAAAGGCTTGGTATTATCAAAAATATTAAACCAAAATATTCTAGAACTAAGACCAGATTACCCTAAAAAATTAACTTTTGTCATTTAGTGTTACAGTGTAATATAATGCCCTTTGCCACTTATCTGCTCATAATTAGATAAAAGTGCAATTAATGATATCCAGCCTGGATCGGCACCGATATCTGATTCATTACCGGTGGATTGTCTTGGTATTGGTGCATCCCCACTTTTTATAGACAACAACCAAATAATGTATAGACTAAGAAAGAGCAGACGGAGGCCTTTAATGTTTAACTATGCTGATATAGTACAGTGCAACCACTCATGGCCCCCGACACACAATGACTCTAACACCACCGTGCACACTCACACGCTCTCACACTTTTGTAAATGTAAACTTTGCAGGCTGTAAGAGTGATACAAAAAGCATGGGAAAGTTGTCCTTTAACAACATCCAGGATTGATCTTTTCAAAGTCCAGACTGGGAAAACAAGAAAAAACAATGTTACAGAATGGTTGATCATTGTAACACCTACAGTTCCAATCACAAGGTTCTCATCCAAACACATTTTATCGAAGTGTAGCGAAGACTTTTATTTTGAAGGTTTGTCTTAGGCAGAAAGGGGAATAACCATATATTTCACAACTATGTCATTTCTCAGTTTTCCCATAATCCTTTATTTTTTGAAAAAGGCTTTAGGTGTCAGTTCCCTTGTCTTGTCACTGGGTGGCGTTTCTTCCCAATTTAACTGCATTACCTTTTAGCACGCACAAAGTACAAGGCATTAGTTTTAGGGTAGTACTTCACGTTTTGTTTTTTGTCCATAAGACCTCCAAATATAATGAGCTCTCCCCTGCCTTGTACCACAGTATGCAAACTGGTCTCTGGTGGTCCTGTGACTGCAGCGGGAGTCCCATTCCCATAAACTCTCCAAGACACCACGCCGGCTGATTTGGCCCTTGATACATCTAGCACATACATCTGCATGGGCTTGCAGTTAAGAGACTGATACAGAGGTTTCCCTACGTTCAGGCTCTGAGGTGGGTGGTGGCCCAGTCTCCGTGCTATGGGTGGGATGGCATGTCCGTCTGCAGCCGCTTGAGGGGGACTAAGGGATGATGGGGGGGTACCCGGGGGTCCACCTGCTGCACTACCTCCAGGAGATGCCCCATGAGTCACCCCATGAGTCTGAAGAGAGGACGCAGAGGATGAAGATGGTAAAGATGACTTATTTTTGACTGCCTCTAGGCCTCGGCGCAGGGCAGCGGGTGACACAGCTCCTGGAGGGGTACGTGGGGAGCCCGAGGGTGGGGTGTGCAGACCATTAGTTGTGGGCACCTCGGAATGATGAGAGGAAGAGGGGGGAGACTCCCATCCATAGTCTGTAGGAGCGGGTGGGTGCAGGCGAAGGGGTGGAGAGGCAGCCTGTGGGGAGGAGCCATTCACCAAAGGATGCAGAGGGGGACTGTCTGGAGCTTGTGAAGGAGAAGCCTGTTGTGATGATGACGGACTTCCATCTTTGGCACCTACTCGGGCTGAAGGCCGCGGCCGCAGTGTGCCCCATCGGCCGTTCACACACGGAGCCTCTTCAACGGCTCCCAGGACTACCCCAGCGGCCCCACTGCGGACAGGGGACTGGGAGCGCAGTGAGGGAGGCTCGGGACCCAGGGGGGCAGGTGTGGCACTTATGGGGGACGGCCGTGAGTTAAGACTTGGGCTGAGGGGTGCACGACCAGATGGAGCCTGCGAGAAAACCACTACACACTGGCCAACCTATAGAAAGAACGATAAAGGAAAACAGTTTAATTATTAACATGGATGATAGTCATAAAGTGCAATAGAAAGTAAAAAACATACTTTACAAGCGGGATGACACCAAAGTTCAGGGGCACCGTGGTCCTCATTTTCAACCTGAAGCTGTTGCCACTTCCATGGTGGAGTACCCATATAAAGAAGCCAGGCATCTTTGAGAAGCTGAAATAAAAAAAAAAAACATCTGTAAATGCAATACACGAAGAAAAAGAAATCCAAAATATAATTTTAATATTTTTAAGTCTTACTGCATTAGGTCCACCACAACCTCCCAAAATGAGCAAGGTCTGATCATCTATTACAATCTAAAGAGAAAAGATTATGTGTGAGCATTTTCTTAATAACATCAGAAAGGATTGAAAGAACAATAGAGGGTATTTACCTGGGACTGGCCGCCTCGTGGGTGTGGTGAAGGTCCAGAGATAGGTGGCTTGGACCATGACCACTGTTCCAGATCCAAAACCCAAACTTCATTACTCCTGACAAAAACAGGCAAGTTCCAACAATTATTTTTTATATTTTTGCACTATTTATGGTGTAGTTAGTATTATGTAGTAAAATATACACTGTACATTTGCCGAGCTCCTAACGATCCTCCAAAAACCACCATTGTGTTTCCAATTACAGATGAAGAGTGGCCAGCCATAGGTGGAGGTCCATGTGTTGTTACTATGCAGTTCCACCTGGTACAAATAAAAACATGATGAATAAACAAAGTCACTGAAATGCATTATTGTGGACCTTCTCTTAAAGCTCCTCACCAGTTCTTTGAAGGAGAATAAGTGTGTATTTCGTCAAAGAACCGCTCTGGCTGGTGCAGTGGATAAGGACTAGGCCGTGTCCATCCACCAAACAGGACTAACAAATCTTTGTGCATTACTAAGGTGGCCCCAGCTTTAGGGGAGGGGTACGAGCCTGTAGAAATATATGTATTTAGTATAAACAAATATTCAGCGCTAAAGCTTCTATTTATAAGATACTCTCACCTGAGGCTAAGGGACGGATCCACTCTTTACTGTTGAGGTCAAGTCTCCACAAATCGTTAAAAGCAGCATTGCAACTACTCTGAGTGCAACCCCCAAATACGTACATTGACTGATTAGAGTCATAATAGCAAGCACCTGAAACAAATAAGTCAAAAGTGTGTTGGGGTTCCAAGAGAGACAAAATAATAAACAAACGGACCAAAATTATTACATTCTTCATACTTTAATACGTTCTGACATAAAGTTATACTTACTATGTGAAAAGCGCTGAGTGATTGGAGTTCCTGGATATGGGTATGTCCTACTTTCCCACTGGATATTTCCCTCCTGAACAGCTCTCAGAAAACCGTGGTAGCACTGATAAGCTACACCTAAATTAGTAAAAGTGAAACACACACAGGAAAAAGGTTTGGTTGTTATTGCCCATGTATGCTCAGTGAACTAAACATATAACTAATGAGACATACCTTTAATGAGGCGGTACCACTGCTTACATACAAGTGCAGCAGTCTTTTGCTCCTGGTACGGTGATAGGAAGGACAGGATGTACTCCAAAACTTCCTCTGGTAACTCCAACATTGTTCTACCGCTGCCTTTGGCAAAAGTGTCCATGTTTCCCTCTTTTAGGTAAGACCCTGTGTTAGCATCCTCTGTTATCCCAGCAGGCTCTGTACCACAGTCCTCAGTATCCATGGCAACAAAGCATCCATCCTCATTGTCAGGAGAGCGGGACATTATTGTCTGCAAAACATGGTGGAATATACATACTGATTATAATGCATACATTTCCCAAAAAGCAATAGAATAATCAAGCTTCTGTTTAATATCTGGGATTGTCCTTGTGTTACTGTATTGAAGAGCAAATAAAGTATGACATTTCAAATTGTTAGTATTTATTTGTTGTTTTGATATTCTTCGTTTGTCTTGCAAATCAATTTTTTACCACTTTAAATTACTGTTGTGAAAAATTAGTTTCGAAAGGGTTCATCTAGGCATATATCTTTCATCTGGCTAAAAATACTCCCCAGCTTTTGCTGAAGCATGTTGCGCAGCACATTTAGTTTTTACTCCTATTGTGTAAACGGGTGGTGCCCTCTGAAGCCGGAGCAGCTGGTCCCTTCTTCTATCATTATTCCCATTTCACATCCACATTAAATGACATAATGCTAATGACAATTAGCATCTTGTGCTAACTGACAAACTATAGCCTTTCTTTCTATTCCAGAAACTAGTTAGACAGTGTATGTTACCGTTTATTTGAGTACAAACATTAAGAGTTAGTCGTGAATGAAATACACCAAGTCAGGGCTGGCTAACGCAACCCTTTTTCATGAGCCCAAGTGCTAGCGCTAGCTAGCATCACTGAGCCTTTGGCTAACTGAATAAAGCATTAACATATTTTAAAGATAACGTAACAGCACATTACCGCATACACATTTGTATATTATTAAAGACAAAATGTAGATCTAATATGTTAGTCGTGTTTAGCTCTGAGCTGAAGATGTGCCTTGACCAGTGGTGATAACCTGTGCTAACGTTGAGCAGAAGCTGTTAATTAGCTTTTCTTCATCAGTGTGTGGCACAAAACACCAATAATAGTCCATTGCTGAGGCTGCCTTGACACTACCTTTGTTTTAGACGAGTTGGTTTTATTTATTCAGTGCTGGCCTCTCTTCTCTCCGGTATCAGCTCCGGACCATCAGCCTCCAGACTGTCGCCATCTTTCGCTTCGTGAGAGGCGTCCTCCGCCGCACAGCGACCCTCACCGAGAGGCCAGGGTGGGTCCAGGGCGAGGGCCAGCAAAACCCAGCAGCCAAAAACACAGCCGCACTCTGTAACTGCACGATTTAATGTAAAGAAAAGAACTCACTAAGGAATACTAAAACGAATGAATAAATAACATAATCAAAAGTAAATCTTAACAGTACACTAAGTAGTAAGTACTTGACATAAATAAACAATTCCAACTAAATCAAAAGGAGGATGCCTACTCCCTTAATTATTTATATTGAAGCAATCGTTGTGACAGTTGTGACAACTTTCTGAATAAATATATTATATATCACATTTCAATGAAATACAAAATAGCAAAAGTAGTCAAATAAAAATATACAAAAAAGTTGTGTCCTATGGTCCTGTCCTATTAACTGCCTGACAAATAAAGAAGTGATGCTAAAAAAAAAAACCTTTTAACTTTCTTTTGCTTTTGCTTTTACATCAGTCAGTACAGCATTCTCCTTTTGGAGGCAAAGACACTGGTGTTTTATGCAATTAATTACCAAAAACAAATCAAAGCAAGATAAAACATTGTTTATTGTTTTATGAGTAAAAGCCACTGAAATAAAATTTGGAAAAATAAACACTTAAATTATGGATTATCAAGCCGGTACTTGAACGTCTCACGAAGCTATGGACTTCCGGGTGGACGTGAAGCCAAATTTAAAGAAACAGCAGCAGCTTCAGCGAGGGTTTGTCTGACAGGCTAAAATAAGCATTTGTTTGAATACTGTTTTATTTAATGTTAAACCCAACCACAAATTACCAATATTACACGCCCAAACCTCGTATGAGTGTAGTTCAGTGCCAACTAACCCTCCATTGGGCTGTCGAGAGTAAAAAGCTATCCTAGCCAGTTGCTAAAGGTGCTAGCTGCAGCTCTGTTTAACATGGACGATGAAGAGGTTGCGGAAAGCTGGGAAGAGGCTGCAGACAGTGGGGTAAGCCTCATTTTGGTGTTAGTGATGTTAGGTAATGTTAAATAATTCATGAAGGTAAACGACAACGTCTCTGTACGTTTACGTTACTTTAGATCACTGTAACATCGGGCCTAATGTAGTTGTTTTGGGCCCACTGCCCCATAACGATGCGGGGATCTAAGTTGAGTCACAATATAAGTTGACATTTCCCAATTATCTTTAAAAAAATAAAATTGTTCGTGCATATCTAAAGAGGACATTGTCAAAAGGAACTGTTATCTATTATGGTCATGAAGAATTTATTGATGTTGTTTCTATTGATATTAACCTATTTTTAAACAGGAAATAGAGAGAAGACTTGAAGCAAAGCTGAAAATAAATCAGGAAGCAAGCAAGTAAGCAAATGTTTGTGTTGTTTCTGTTAAGATTCTCACTCAGGCTGTCTGAATCATAACAAGGTTTATTTCATGTGAACTTGTATTTTGAACTGGAAAAAAAGATTAACCCAACTGACAAAACCAGAGGACTAATTTGAACCTTGTTTTGTTATTATTATTTAACTTTTAATTAACCAGGAAAGTCCCATTTAAGATTTCAAACTATTTTTCAAGGGAGTCCTGGGAAGACATCAGCACTTTGTCAGTCATCAGTAAAACCACAACTTGTTGTTTTTTTCCCCACTGATCTTTTTTCCCCCCTTTTCAATTACTTGTTGCAGGAAGGCTAGCTTGAGTTCAAGAAGCTCTCCAATGAGAACTGCCATTGTGATCCAGGACGAGTCTCTCCCTGCTGCACCCCCACCTCAGATTAGGATTTTAAAGCGTCCCACGAATAATGGCACAACAGCATCTGTGTCCTCTTCACGTCCCTCTCAGCAGACAAAGTCTTTGGCCCAGCGCGAGGCGGAGTATGCTGAAGCTCGAAAAAGGATTTTAGGTAGTGCTTCATCAGAAGAATCTCAGGAGAATTCAAGCCAAGACAGGTAAATGAATGAAAATAGTATAAAAGCTAATCTTTTTGGTTATGTTCTATATAACTCTTTCAACACTTGTTCCCCTTAGGCCTGCTCGTTTGAATGCGCAGCAGCTATCAGATCCGGTTCGGCCAAACAGTCACATAATTCGTCAGCCTACTGGTCCAGATGGAACAACAGGCTTTCGACTTTGCAGATAAGGCAGCTGTGCCATAAGAAGTAAACTGTCTCCTGAGAGCACATACAGGGTGGCAGTTAAAGGGGTGTGGTACTGTAGAGTGGGCAAATAACTGTAATTTGACAGACACAAATAGACTGTGATGTTTAAAGACACTGAGACAAGAGTGTAATACAATGAATGACTTCAGTCTGTGTCTACTCTGCGTACTGCCCTCCTGTCCTGTTCTTGTGGATGAGAGGGGCTGACTGCTCCATACTGTGACTTCCTCACTCACTGTGACTACTTCAGTAAACCAAGAGGTGCCCAAGGACTGACAAGCCAAGTGCCAGAGGCTTCCTTCTCTTTAAGTAGACGTGGACATGGCCCGGCGACCTGCAAAAGATTGTGCTGGTCTTGAAAGAGCTTGTGCAAGAGGATAGGAAGACAAGTTGAGTTGAGAGGCTAAACTGGAAGGCACAGTGACAAGATGTGTTGTCCCAAACCAGTGTGCCCCACAGATGACCCAGTGGCCCTGAAATTGTGGTTACACGGGCAGTGGCCAAAGACGATAGGTCAACTGAGCAGTTATGAAATCCAGGCTTCTACAAGCAATAATGAACTCATCATTTGTACTTGTTTAACCATTTTCTTTAGAATCACAGTAAACGAACGTAGATGTGTAATGTATCAGGGGACATGGCACAGTCTCTTGGATTTTATGTAGAATCTGACCATATAAGTATAAATATAATTTTACCATTGAACAGTAGGAAAGTTACTATCCAAGTCAAATGTCACTCTAGTAGTATGAATGTCTGTCAAAAATGTCTCCTTAGTCCTACATGAGTTTTTGTTGTTTTTTTGTAAAGAATTGTTTTTTAAAATCAAATGAAGAGCAAATATTGTATGTACTTACAAATTCCAAACACTTAAATGCCTTAAATATCACAAGCTCTGTAAAACTGAACTGAACAAAAAAATCAGTTTTGTGACAGAACTATACCTCTTTAGCAAATGTTGTGTGTAAGGCAAAGAGGTTCAAAAACAGTAAAGGTGTTCATTAAAGGATCTATGTACCATTTTCAAAACAGCACTTATGTCCAAGTACCCAGCAGCATAATGTGAAGGAGATCTTAAAGGTGCCCTCCCTTAGATTTACTGTAATCCCAAAATGAATTTAAACACTTAAATAACTCAACTTGTGATTTTGACAAGTCCAGCAAGCTTCGTTTAACTGTTAACTTTAATGTCATTTGAGTTTGGCTGTCATTGTCTTTGTCAGTTTGAACTTGAAAACATACACTGAATTACCCTTTAATAAATTAAATAAAGAAATAGTTTTTTGTACTTTGTCATTTGTGAATAGGTTACTAAGATATATAGTTTTATTTTCCTTTTGCCTGTCCTCTGCATCCCCTTGTCTCACTAACCTCCACTATCTAATCTTTGGTCTTCCTCTTGCATCCTGCTTTATCTCTTATCCGACTACACTTTTACCAACACATACCCTTAATAATACAATTTATTTAATCAAAAAGGACCTTGAATAGTTGGTAAAAGTTGACCACACGCTAGGGCTAAACGGTTTTGAAAAAAGAAAATCTAATTGCAAATGACAGATATGGCAATTGTATTTAGATTTGTGATTTGTTTTTAAAACCAAGATTCAGCACATTTTAAAAATGCCTGGAAGCATTAACACTTGGAAAAAGACTAAAATATTAACTGTTAAACTTCAACAAGAATTACATGCCTTTCAAAACATCTTTATAGAGGTTAAACCTACATGGGAAGCAGGTTTTTGACCATATTCTGTTTTGTGCAGAGATTATATTATATTACCTAAATAACTGCAGCCTTTGTGATTTGCTTATTGTGACCATTAAAATTGCAATTTTGATTCAATTGCGATTAATATTTCAGACACCAACACATACTTTTAAGAACAAATTAAAATAGACTTTGTTTACAAATACAAACCAAACACAAGACATATAAAGTATGCCAGATGGATAGGCGTATACAATAAAACAATTAAGTACAAACATTCAAGGACATTATGAACAATTAAAAATAATAAATGACATGCAACATTAATGTGTTTTTTGTTTTGTACTTTTAGAAATTGTAGATAAATAGAGTTTAATTTCCTTAACCAAAACTGTAAAAAACACTTGTGAATATGATATTTGCCAAATATTATAATTATGTTAACACCACACACATTTGACCATGGTCTTTTGCCTCTAGAGCTTCCCCACCAGACGAGGCGCTGTCGAAGCCAACGACCGCCGCGGCTTGTTGCTTCGGCCCCAGGCGAGGTGTCCATTGAAAGTCGGAAGTTGTTTTTAGTTTTAGTGAAACTTCTGAAAATGGCAGAGGACAGCAGTTATGAGTCTATTTTGTGTGTGAAGCCTGAAGTACACGTTTATCGCATACCTCCAAGGGCGTCTAATCGTGGATATCGGTAAGAAACGCAGATAAAACTATAGCTTAAAACTACATGCGAGTGATCGTGTGAACTGAGCTGTCTGCTAACTCAACAGGACCATATATATTACAAATGCACTGTCCTGTTTAGTTAGTGGTCTTTAGACTGTCAAACTCTAATTAAAAAGCATTTGCGCACACTATTTACATTTATTCAACTATTGCATTTGGTTACTCTCATAGAATAAAGTTTAAAGTGCTCCACAAAGGATTAAAACTATCATTATGTTTTTGCTAAACATATTTACAGACAGTGCATTTCTATTACCCAAAGAATGACCAAAATAGCAATGTTTCTTTTGCATTGTCGAGTTTTGGGGTGTTGCGGTGTCATGTGACCTCCAGGGACTGGTCAAGCTTCTTATGGCGATGGTCTTCTATCTAGTCCATAGTATTATTAATAAAGCTCAGGAAGTAAAGTAAAAGTTTAAATGACACCTACAAATGATGATGTTCAAAATATACAGTTGTAATGGGCTGCATATTATTTGCATTTTTTTTGTCAAACCAAATAGACTACAATAATATAGAAGGCTATGATGTGTCTCTGAACATGCTGTACTAAAAAAGGGGTAAAGTCTAGTGGGATTTATTTTTAGTGTAAAGTTTCACTTCCTTCTTTTTTGAAAACATGGTTTGTGCTTTTCAACCAAACAAACTACAGTGCAATGTTGGGAGAGTAATGTGTGCTTTCCCAGGGCGGCTGACTGGAAACTAGATGAACCTGCATGGAGCGGCAGGATGAAAATTACTGCCAAGGGCAAAATGGCTTTTATCAAATTGGAGGACAAGAACTCGGGTACAGAAAAATGATACAGCTTTGATTATAAACAGTGTGTGTCTCACTGCTATTACCTAGACTTTTAGTTACATGTTTATGCCAGATTAGGGATAGGACAAAATACAATCATATTGTTTATCGCAATAAAAACACTGACAATTAATTTATTGTGGCTATTTCTGTTGTGATAATTGTTCATCGCAATAATTATAATTTATTTGTACCTCAATGCTCTTTAGTACCTTACTTTTTGTGATTGAACAGATCATTTATTGTTAAGTAAGCAGCCTGTAAAGTAAAAGTGATGTTAGTGTCAACCTACATACTGTTGATATTCTAAACTAGCATTTTAGGGACTTTTTAAACTTGTACACATAATTATCGTGATATTATTGTTATTCGCAATTATTATGGCCACAATAATCGTGAGAGAAAAATTGAATATCCTCCCATGCTTATGCCAGGGAGAACTCAGCTTATTACCGTAATTATAACTTACGTTTCAAAGCATTTCATAAGCTGTTTTCTTATGCCTAACCTATTGTTACCTATTCCTCTGGGCTGTGAATTTTGCAAATAGGCGAGCTGTTTGCACAAGCTCCAGTTGACCAGTATCCAGGAGTGGCTGTTGAAGCTGTCACTGACTCCAGCAGATATTTTGTTGTACAGATCGATGATGGCAATGGTAGGAAATCTATTTTAATATAAGACAAGTTTGGAATTTATGCGTAACTCTAAAAGCTTTCCATAAATCTAAAAATGACTTGTTTACAGGGCGTCATGCTTTTATCGGTGTGGGGTTTGCTGATCGAGGAGACTCTTTTGACTTTAATGTTGCTTTACAGGATCATTTCAAGTGAGTATTAAAATATCCGAGATGTAATCATTTCCCAGCTTTTTAAGTTCCGATAGCAATCCCGATATTTGGGCTTTGTGGATTGACCGATACCCAATAACCACCCATACTAATGCAAAAACTAACTTTGTATAATCAGAAATAATAAACCTAAAAAAATATTATTTACAGTAACTAAGACCAGATGACCCTCAAAATGTCCAACTTATGTCCTTTGAGAGTTATTATGTAATTTGCTACATTATTCATACTCATAATTAGGCTAAAGTATAATAAATTATATCAGCTCCAGGATCTGCTTTATTTACCGATCCATCATCCAGCTGCAGGGCCTGGATCGGCACCAATATTCAGTCCAGTATTGGTGCATCCTTAATTGTTATATCTTTATTTATGTTGCAAAATTGTTACTTCCAAAGGTGGGTGAAACAAGAAGGTGAACTTGCAAAACTAGAAGCTTCCCAAAGTGCTGCACCTAAGCTGGACCTGAGTTTCAAAGAAGGACAGACAATCAAGATCAGCATTGGGGTGAGTGGGGGGCCGTGATGAAAAACTAATAACGATCCATTAAATTAATTAAATAAAACTGACTCTTCCTGTGACAGAACATTAAGAAGAAGGATGGAGGAGCAGCTGCTAAATCTCGACCGGGTGGTGGGGGTCTCCTGCCACCTCCTCCAGGGGCTAAAGTTGGAGGTCTCATACCGCCTCCTGTGGGCCAGCCCGCAGCTCCAATTGTCCAGACTAACACTGGTAAGTTACTCTTTTTATTAGGGCTGAAACAACTAATCAGATTAATCACAATTAATCGGTTATTAAAAATGGTCAACTAATTTAGTAATCGAATAATCATTCACTGGACTATACAGACTCTAAAACATGACATTTGCTGAGAGAACAACCCACACAGAGCAGTAATTAGGCCAAAACAGTAAAAAAAAAATTAAAAAAATTAATCGTAAAAATAATCAACAGACTATTTGATAAGCAAATTAATTATTAGTTGCAGCCCTACTTTTTTACACCAAACCTACTGTATATGATCCTTTTCTTTAAGCAGCTACTCTTCTAGACTTTGGATCTCCAGTCTCTCCCGTCTCCAGTGTACCTCAGGCCAGCTCAGACCTATGGGGAGATTTCACATCAGCAGGCGCCAAGTAAGACCTAATTTAGTTCATCCCCATGTCCCCTCATTTTTTTTGTATTGCATCTATGTTTGGGTTGCCAGTTTGAAGCCCTGCCAGAGTGTATACTGTTGTTGTGTACCTGGGCAAGACACTGACTTAACCCACATTGCCTAAGAATGAATGTGTTAGTATGACTGTGGTTGTCAGGAGGGCTCACAGGCGCAGAATGGCAGCCACGCTTCTGCCACCAAGTATGACTGGGAGGAAATGAATAATGCACGAAATTGTAAAGCGCCATATAGGACTAATGCATTAGTGTGTTTTTGTTTTTCTCTCATCACCTCTCCATAGCTCCAGTAAAGACCCTGTCAAACCAGGATGGGTGCAGTTTAGCTGAATTCATGCACATACTCAGGCTCCATACATTCCTATGACAGGACGGCTGTGGCAACAACAGGCAGACTGGACTGAGCTGTTCATAAACAGTATACAAGACACTGCTGAACAAACAATATAAGGTAAACGCTTTAGAATAACGGCATAGTAATAAAGCATTAGTTACGTATTAGTAAAGCATTAGTAAGTAGTTAATGTATCATTTACAAAGCAAACACCATTGAGTTATATATACTGTTATTAATGTTTTATTCTAATTTTAAATCTTATTAAAATCGATGCAAAATTGTAAACATCTGTTAATTAAGTATCTATAAACCGCTTATTCATCATATTATTTGAATTACATCTGTATTAATGCTTTATTACTGTACAGTTATTATAAAGCGTTACCCGATAAAATGTAAATATATATTTTTTAGACCTTACATTAACACTCTACTATAGATAGGGGCTCATTTTGTAGTGATATGAGTGCCTTGCCTTCCGCTTTGGAGCACCTTGATTTTGAAGGGAATGATTGTCTCGTTTAACTAAATTAACTTTACTTTTGTTTGTAGTTTAATTTTGTCTTCATCAGATAATGTTTATGTTACATAGGTATGTCAGTGTTGCAGGACTCATCTCATAATTTCTCTGTTTGTCCAGGTTAATTTCACAGCTGTTGTACGTATTAGGGATGGGACAATATACAATAATATAATTTATACCAATAAAAACAGACAATTAATTTATTGTGGCTATTTTTTTACATTGTGATAATCGTTCCTCACAGTA
>JAVQKG010414396.1:0-11213 GCA_036025885.1 Hypseleotris bucephala | reverse complement strand
ATATTCCACTAAACTTCAGGTTTACAAAACAATGGTGACATAACACAACCCTGTGGCAAGAGAGTGAGCTGGTTTCTTTTGACTGCTATACAATGACTTGTTTGTGGGTATCATATTGGATGTCCCTGCTTTCCTTACACCCAACAACACTCTCTAGAACAATGTTTTATCTGTAGACTCAATCACCTTAGCCAGGATCTCTAAGGATTTCTTAAGCTCCAAAATTTACTTGAAATATCATTAAAACTGTGGTTAGGCTATTTCTTGGATGCAGTTTCAAATTAAGTAAGTTTTGTTTCCAAAAGAAAAAAGAACTACACAGTTGTTTTTTATTTAGTGAATACGAACAAAAAAATTACTGTCTTCATGTAGATAGAACATAAATACAATTTGACCAGCATTATAAATAACACCTGGCTGTCCTCTTTCCTTGGTTCAATACATTGATCCAAGAAATCTTAGATAAATTATTCCAGATATAAATAACTTATTTTACATTTCTCTGACTGAATGCTACATGCGCTGTGCAGAACCAGTGTTTATTATTATTATTATTTTTACTTTTGACAGTAACCATAGCATTAGATGCACTTGATGTTATGTTATTGTAGAGAAGTTACTGTAACATCCTCGCTTAAGTATTTTATATCTGTCTTTTAGAAATCATATTGAGAAACAAACATGGTGACTATGGTGATGTATCGACCTAGTTGCTCTCTTCTCTCTAGCTCAGTCATCTCCACTTCGGCCTCCAGTGTGGCAGGACCCTGGACAGGGCTGACCAACATGAGCTGACCAGTCAGACGATCGGACCGCTGCACACTGAAGTGACGCCGGATCTGCCTACCTCCGAGGAGAGAGAAACGAAGGGTGTCCCCAACCTGACGCAGCGCTGAGACCCGGAACATGACCCGAGGAGCTGACAGGTTAGACACTACAGACAGGTAATGGTAGGAGAAGGAGTTTGGGGCTTGAGAACATGCTTTGCTATCCATTGGACATGGGTTGCGCTCACAACGCCTACAAAGTAAAAACAATTCAGTATATTGTACATTTTACTTGGATCTCTGTCAAAGTCTCTTAAAGACAATACTTACATTGGTGATGTCTTGGCATATGTTGCAGAAGGAATTTTGGGGCATTCAACACGGACACACTGGAAACCACCATATGTATTTATGCATGTCTGATCGCTGGTACAGTCATTTTGTCTGGTAGCACATTCATCAATGTCTGTGAAAAAGTGTTTTTAGTGGCATGTTATAAACATGTAACATGTTTTGGAGAGTCTGGAGAAAACACAAGAAGAAGACATTAACGGGTGTAGTGAAAGAGGAGAAGGAGGAGGATAGTATTAGATGAAGGGAGACATTTTTCTGTCTTGTTGACATAGTAACATAATTATTGTTGTCGCTGAAAAGAAAAGACCACTCTACATGACAGAATGTCAGAAAATATACCTTTACAGGCTCGTCCATCTCGAGTTGATTCATATCCAGCGGGACAGGAGCAGCGGTAGCCTCCAGCGGTGTTCACACATGAATGTTGACATAGTCTTCCAGCTTGTCCATTATGAAACAGCTCACACTCATCTATGTCTGCAATAGAATGTGCATACCTTTGAACTTTCACTATGCATTGTGTTTTGGCTGGTTATCAGATGGTTTTGTACCTGTGCAGATGTAGCCTCTATCTCTGCCAGAGATGGTGTATCCAGGCTCACATGTGCATTGTGTTGTCCCTTGTACAGTAGTGCATCGCGGAGGTCGAACAAAAGGGCCACTGGTTGCAGCCGGTAATGTACCTGCAGCAGCAGCCGGAGAGGTGGCAGCAGATGTGTTTGTCATGGTGATAAAGACTGACAAGAGGAAAGACAGATCTGAATCTAGTGCATATAGTGTTTGATATGTTCATACTTCTAATCAGAAACTAGAAAGATGAACGAATAAATTATATTCACAACAAAAACACAAACCAAGTGTAACCACAGTCACACATAGAAGATCACACTTCTAGGTATGTTGATATTTGCTGTATTAAGTATACCCACATGTTGGCACAGGGCTTTGACAGGTAACTCCAGCCCAGCCTTTGGCACAGAGACAAGAGAACTGATTCACTTCCTCCACACATGTCCCTCCATTCAGGCACGGAGAGGAGGCACACTCATTGATGTCTGAAATAAGAGACACACAAGTGCACCGTCAATTAAAATGGCCCATATGGAATCCAATACACTTGATGTTAAGATATTGCATCGTCATTGCGTAAAGTGAATGGAAATGAGGTTGATGTGTTCATGATAGTAGGTCCAGTCTTTTTGCTGCTATCTCTAAGTCAGTGTGCTGTCAGGTGAGAACACAGTTAATATCAAATATCACAGCATTCTTCGAAGTTTCTTGTCCTTTTTCAAGTTTGACTAACATGTATAGAAAAAAAGACGAGATATGATCATGTATGTGAAAGGAATCTCAAAAGGCTCAAAAACACAAAAGGCAATAGAGTGCTTGATGACAGGGCCAAAAAGCGACCAATGAGATAGATTACTGATGATTTGCAGACACAGGAATGGGAGGAGGGTGAAGAGCCCCATACAACAAAGACTGGAAAGATTGACCCTTACCTCGGCAGGTTGGCTGCTGACCACTCCACACAAGGCTGTCCTGACAAAGCCGACTCTCTGGCCCGACCAGTTCATATCCGGGCTCACACAGGAAGTGCACCTCATGCCCCACACTCTGGGATTTACCCAGTTTTCTGCCATTTACAGGTGCATCAAGTTTGGGACATGTTGCTGGTGGCATTGAAATATAATGTTTAATAGCAGAATTGTGGAGAAAATGTGTCTAACAAAGTACAGATTCACTTCACTGGATGATATGGTAAAAGCAAAATCTCACAGTTTGATTTTATTTTGGTACATTAAATGTACATCTAATTTATTATTTGCCATAATACTTAATACATTTTAGTTTCCTATAATAATTATAATTATTATAATGATTATTTTTGTAGTTAGACTGGCATTGTTACAAATGACAATGAATAGCAGAGCATAAATGAATGCACTGTGCCACTATTCAACGATCTCCCCAGAATGTCATTGCTTCATATCACGATTAATTTTTATCACCATATTGCCCACCCCTAGACTCACTGTTGGTGGGTCTTGTAGGTGGCTTTGTTGCACTGTTCTGTAAAAGGTTTATTTTCTTCTTTAGGTTTCGTAAACTTTGTGTGTATGAAGTTTCATGTGCGGTCAGCAGCTTCTGGACCTGCTTCAAGGTACCTTGTATTTCTCTTCTACCAGGGCAGTCCTGAAACAAAACAGATTGATGGTTTATTAGATATAGTTCTCAGTAAGAATAAGACCTGGTATTGTCCTATATATTACAATAGTCAGAGTTTGTGATTTGATCACTTAATTTGTAAATTACTGTGTCCCAGAAAACTAAATGAAAAATAAAGTCTGCTGAAAGAGGCATTTGTGTAGTGAGCAGTACAGAGGCTACCTGTTACCGGAGCTTGTATCTCAGTCACAAAAACAGAAAACAGATTGTAAAACTTTGGCGTGAGTTTTTGATGTGGTTTCAGGTGTGTTTCGTAATAAGCAAAGGCCTTTCACTGTGGACATGCACTTGTGAATAAAGGTGAAGTGGATTTAGGCTGGAATAAACATCACCTGTGATACAACCTGGGTTTCTGTTGGCAGGAGCAAAGAGCACTGAGATGTTTTTCATCCATTACTCATTAGAGGCAGCCCTCACCTCCATCCTCTCATGTTTTTAGACAACCAATTAGTGTTTTTGCCCAGACACAGTTATGTAAGGAGAGTCAATATTGGTTAAAAACACCATTGACTATGATTGAACCTGGGTTTGGTTAGACTTCAGTCAATCTTGGGCCAGTGGTGTTTATAGTGTTGTAGTCAATGGCCTCTTTCTTCCTTTTCCCAGACACATTGCTTCATGATGTTACTTAAGAGTATGCAAGTATGCAGCATTGAAGGTGAAATGTTGCGTATTGTAGAATTATTTTTGTTGTCTCTAATATTGATTTTGTTTAAGTTTTCACTTTATAAAAATGTTGTACACTTGCAAATCCTAATATACATAACTCATATAAACACGCTCATTCAATCCTAATAGCAAATGCAAACACCCTGGTGTGGCTACAGAGCAACATTCACTGACACATGCTGCATTTGGAACAGCTTAGTGCTTTTGCAGTGAGGCAAAGCATGGACATATTGAGAGTATTCATGGTGGAGAGCTTTTGGGCCCTAGTTTTCTAACTTAAGCATACAAAGTCACTTAGAGGTTTTTATGGTGTAGTCTTTTAAGAAAAGAAACAAAAAGAAAAATGGTTTGATGAAATGTCTGGGAAGATTCTCACAGTTTAAAATGTCATTTGTGACGATGGAATGGTACGATAGTGAGTATTATGTATGAAGCACTTACCTGTCCAAATGTAGACTGCATTGAAGAGATATACAGTAAGGTCACAACAAAGGCTGAAACAAACATATTTCCACACGACTGGGTCCTGAAATGTGCTAAATGCAGAGAGTTGTCCAGGTGAAAGCAGAACGTCAGGCGATACTGGAAAATGTGTAGCTCAGAACCACTGCGGAATGTGGGTTTACTCCTCACCAGCCAATCAGAGAGAGGAGACCTCAAGAAAAATATTAACACTATTTTTTACTCACTTGATTTAAAGAGCCTCCCAGGTAAAAACGTGCATAGTATATGTGGATACCAAATAAAAAAGGAATATTAGCTGAGAAAGTTCCATCAGTTTGAAGTAAGCATATTACTGAAGTTCATTAGTAACTTTGTATTCTTGATGAGCATCAAATCTAGGAAGTCCGATGTGAGATGCTTATTAGTACAAAAAAAGGTGTTGTCATATACATTAAACTATAAAATATTGATCTATGGGTGGCGGGAGTGGTGATAACTGGGTAAAAAGTTTTTTGGTGAAAATATTCAAACAGCCACACATAAAAACAAAAAAAAGCCAGTTCGCTCTCACTGATTCATCTGAACGTAGTTGAGTTTCCTGAAAAGTCATCACAAATTGCACCTAACTACAATGGACACCTGCTCAGTCATGCGACACAACTCTTTTATCACTGCTGGGAAGTATAGACAGATGAGTAAGCATGTCTGGTCTTTAAAAGAACGCATTTAGCATTTAACAAGTTAAAAATAGATTTCAAATAGTAAGCAAAGTTTAATTACTGAGACAATATACATACAATAAACATATTTAAACTTAATCCCCTTAAAACCTACAAATATCCTGTTATTGAGCTCTAACAAAAATGTATAATCAATCTCCTTGTTGGGAGTACATTTTAAATGCTACTTGTTTCTACCAGAATGTTTAATTGAACAAACTTACACATACAAACGTACAAAATAGACCTAAAGAAACATGAAAAGCATGCAAAACATAAAACCTGAGGTGGTTGAGTGCTTTGTTTAGTGAGTATTTAGTCACTGCTTTGAAAACAGCCCACTTGCTGCACATGGCTGCCTCTTGTTGCTTCTACAAAAAGAGGGAGTGAAATTGGAGCAAGGCACTGAAGTTTTGGGAAGTGTTTGTGCCTCAGTCACTCTCCACAAAGCTTTACTATGGGCTCTGTCACTGTGTTGGATCTATGCATCGCTTTGAGTCTGCTGCCTATGGTCATCTGCACAAAACTTATCGCCACCAAGGAGTCTGCAGACACCGGTAAACATTCACACACACACAAACACATTTTTATTAATTATTACAAGAGTCTGATCTAAAAACATGCATGTACTTTTTTGCCTTTTGTTTCATTTGTAGGTTTGTAGTATTTTGTTTTGCTACAAAAATAGGGTATCTGGTAGTCAATGCTTTTATGAAACTGTTTTTGCATTATCACAAAATTGTATAGTCCTTAAACATCAAGATTGCATATTACCCTTGGAGAATGTAATGTGTAGTATTACTAGTATTGATTTACAAATTGATCAGATAGAAATCACTTCAGCATAGGCAGCAAGACTAATGTTAGTACCTATGTACAGCAATGTTACTGTTTATTAAAATTATAATAAATACTTAACAATTGTAGATTGCACAGAATAATTGGTTATTGGTTTTCTGAACATTTCTTGTGTTTGTTCCAGGTCTGAGAGGGAAGCATCACTCAAAGATTGCTGCTCTACACAACAGACTGCGGAGCTGGGTCACACCGATGGCTGCCAACATGCAAAAAATGGTCAGAGTCATTTTTGAGTGCTTCGTTTCTGTTGCTCCTTCAGTGGCAGGTGGTTTAGTTTTCACTCCACTGTTTAGTCTGCAGCTTGTGTCAAGGTTAATTTTTATTGTATCTACAGATAAAAACAAAGGCCATATGGTGGGAAGCTAAACTAGAAAGCTTAGAAAGCTCAGGTGGTGAAAGATAGTTGTAACTTCACATATGGTTAAAGCTGCAGTACATGATATTTTTATGTTTTATTTGAGCAAAAATAAATTACAGTCAATAGTACAGCACAGCAAGCCAACACAGCAAAACCATACCATAATCATACAGCAAGTCAAGACCCTCTGTGGCCTGTATTATAAGAGTTTTTGTTTTAGAGCACAGTGACACTTGTTTTTAACCAATCACACACTTCCACAGTACAGAAGCTCTCAAATTATTTCAAAATGCACAGCTTACTCACAACTAATTATATTTTTAGTTCAAAGAAAAAAAGCCATCTTCAGACTGTTGCTCTTTCTTAAGATTCCTGGTTTGTGTGAGACTGTGACAGATGTAGACAACTTTTTTTACCTGCACACAAACCAGCTACTGCAACTTTAAGCACCTTTTTAGAAGTTGAGATAGTTGGTGTTCAGAGATTAGATTTTCAGATTTTTAGGTAATTTACAATAATTTAATCGGGAGAGACATTATTTGACCAACTACAGGGTAATAGGCAACTTTATCCACCTCACTAACCTGTAAATGTTGTAGATTAATTGTTTAGGCTTACAGGTATAACTCTGACACTTCTTTAAAGTGCTTTAGCATTAATCTCCACTCTTCAACAGCCTATTTAAATAACCTTATCACATCTATTCCTTATCACATTTGTACGCCTATCCTATCTGCCTGTGATTATGAGCAGAAGTTATGGTCAGATTATCAAAAACACAATGCACCTCGTCCCCTCCGGCCCTAATATGAGATTTGTGTCCAGGCAAACCATCACTTTGTCATAGATTACATCCTCAAAGCCAGACGCACAAACCGCACTCCTTTTCATCCCCTTCAGCCTCTCAGCACTGTTCTCTACAGATAAGGCGGTAATGAGAAAAAAGAGGATGTGGATAATCATTTCTACTCTTCAAACTCTGGTGTTACAGGTAATTTCCCTTATGAAAACCCTCAAAGGAGCCTCGTCAGCCTGAAGAGCCATATTAAAGAGCTTATACTGATAAATGTTAACCTCTCTCGATGTGGCGGGTTTGCGTCTGAATGTATTTATTTATTATATTTGGATTATTGTGAAAAATACAATGTTACAAAGTTATTTGAAAGTCATTGGGGGGTCTTTTTAGGCATTTGATAAAAATATTTTAGGAATAAATGATGCTTTGCCCTCTCTTAACCAACAGGACTCCTGAGGCTAAGGAGTATTTTATAGTCATGCTAATGCTTTATTAGGCAAATGAAAGCTTAGTATTTGCTTTTCATATATTAATCGCAAAGAGTAACATTATATGAACATTGAGAAAACCCCTGGAATATTTGGTTACAAAAACCAAAACAGCCAGTGTGTATGCTAAACATAGGATACTTGAATTATGTTGTAGTTTGTCATAATGGTATTTTGATGACTTGATAAGAAAGTTTTGGACCATTGTCGGCTTAAAATTGAGCTTATGACATCTTAGAACAGCGTTAATTAGTGACTTTTTGTGTCTGTTTTAATTTTATTTTAGAAACACAGTGGACTAGATGCATAAATCCTAGACACATCTGTTCTGAGAGTAGACCCCTCCTACATTAAGGCACTCTGTGAGGCGCTAAGGACAGTTTTTTACTTGTTTGTTTGCTAATTTTAACCTTCTCTGCAGGAATGGAGTGAAGAACTGACTACACTTGCACAGCAGTGGGCAGCTCATTGTGACAATGGTTCACCTCCTCAGCAGAAGCTCTCTACATTTCGACACATTGGTCTGAACACTTACCTGTCTGCTTATGGAACTGCCTCTTTTACAAACGTCATTGAGTCTTGGTTCAAAGAAGGACAACATTATATCTACTCAACTGGACAATGTCAAGAGAACTTTACCTGTAAACATTACACACAGGTACACATAATAACCACACACCAAATGTCCTTTCCAGCAAAGCATTTTAGTTATTTATGATTGTGGAATGTATTTCCTCTGTAGCTGGTGTGGGCCACCTCCAGTCATGTGGGTTGTGCCAATCAGCTGTGCCTGAAGAACAATAGCCAATGGGAGATGTTTGTGTGTGCATACTATCCTGGGTAATAGTTAACCAATACAGTCAATATAGTGATTTGGGGATCATTCTCAGTACTTTACATGTGGTAATAATAACTGTGTTTCTAAAGGGGGAATTGGGAGATAAATGAACTCCTGGTGACGCCTTACAGGACAGGACAGTACTGCTCACTGTGTACCTCCTCCATGTCGGGCTGCTTTAAACTCTGGGATCACATTGGTGGATTATGTGGTAAGACAACCAATGATGAAGGGAACAAGACTAACTCTGGAATTATATATTTGGGATTGCTGAAAAACTCTTTGAGCATGTATTGTATAATTTAGTGTGGGATGTTAAAACAATAATATTTAGTCAGTCTTATAATATTTTAATGTTTATCTGGTAATATCTGATAGTATCTAAAAGTGCTTCAAAGTTAGACTTTCACTTCTGAAATATTCATTAACTTTGTCAGATTAAATATTTACTAGCATGATTCTATTTTATTGTAGAGATTCCCAGGAACCCATGTCGTATGGATTGCGGACAGAACGGTCATCTTAATTTGTCTTTGTGCAAGTGCCTCTGTGATCCGGGTTTTACTGGACGCTTCTGTCAAGGTAAGGAGTTAATGTAATATGTGTTAGATTAATTTATTAATTTCTCTACAAATGTTTCTATTTGTTACAGTGAGGTGCAGTGCACAGTGTGTACACGGGCATTTTAAGAAGGAGGAGTGCTCCTGTCAGTGTGACATTGGCTATGGAGGGGTTGGGTGTTCAGGTGAGTTAGATTTGTTTTAACGTTGTAATTGTTTAATAGTGTCTGTCATTCGTCAACAGAAAATGTGCCGTTCCCTCTCACTAGATGTGACTTGATGGTTGATGGAGAATGTTTCACCATTTCCTCTGAATCTGTCACCTACTACAGCGCCAAGAGCCTCTGTCAGGTGAGACATTAATGTGTGCTATTGTAAAATTTTCCTTGGTGTATAGGCATGTAGCTACAGGTTTATTGGTTTGTTTGAACAAACAGGAAAGAGGTGGCACTCTTGCGCATATCCACAATCAGAAGGTTCAGGATATTTTGGCTTTTTATCTCAGTCATTTGGAGAAAGAAAATGATGTGACTGCTAGCTTTGATGCACATAACTTCTGGATTGGTACAGTTTTCATTCACATAATTTTAAAAAGATTTGGACAGTTGTCAAAAAAGTATTACTGAAAAAAAAAAAAAAAAACTTGCTGCAGGTTTGACATTCAAGACTCTAAAAGACGTATTTCGATGGGACAGTGGAGAAATGCTCACTTTCAGCAGCTTTGCTTTTGGACAACCCGACAATCAAGGGTAAGTGAAATCCTTTGGATCATGAAATTGAAATTGTAAAACAAAATATGCATTATTAGTATCATATCTGATTTTCAATGCATCAATTGAGAGGTTTGTGTTACACTGAAAAGAGTAAAATGTTATTACATTTTTGTGCTGTCGTCATTCTCAAGCAAAATCATTTTTGAGACACTTTCATTGTCTCAATTTACTTAGGTAGATCAGTCCAACTCGAAATCATGTGTATTTCAGCTAACATGGACAATTTCACATTGATACAACATAGAATGTGTACCTGATACAATGTGAGGTATTTATGCATGTATTTATGCATCTCAATAACACCATCATAACACTTTACAGTGTACATTGCCCTCTATTGGCTGAATATTTTAACAAAGCTATTTTTGCAGATGAATCCAGCATCTCCCCTCATATTTTTTTTCAAGGTTTGGCAACTGTGTAGAGCTGGATGCATCAATGGCCTTTAACTGGAGTGACCAACGCTGCAAAAAACACAACCGATATATTTGCCATTATGGTAAGACACAATAACAAGTAAAGGTTTGTAAAGGTTTAACAGCACTATATTTAGAAAAGGCAATGTTTTCAAATTGATTAATATATATTAGTGGACTTTTGAAGGCAGTGGTCCCAAATGTGTTATTGTGAAAGCCTATAGTGCTAGCATTCTTTGTTTATATTTTTTTCTAATAGTCACTGTCCATTGATGTCTGCACAACACTGAAACCTGTGTCGTTTTTGTTTTACATTTATTTCACCGCACCACTTTGTAACAGTCAATGGCACTTACCATCAGCTTCAGAGTGATCAATACACATACAAGTTCAACAAAGACTCTCACTGTTTGGACACACACTCTACTTACATCGATCGACATGACTAAGATGGCCGCACTCGTTCTGTGTCTTTTCTACTGTCACACACTGCGTAATCTGCTATGGATTACTGTGAGCAATAAGAGGTCTGCTCAAAAGAGGATACCGTTGCAATATTGTGACAAAATGCTATCTAAAAATCTCTAAAATTATGCCTCTCAAGTTGTTTGTGTAGTAAAGGGCACAATTCAGTGATCACTCCACAAAAAGCCTGGTTAAGTGCTTTATTCAGTTCATAAATCTTTACTACATTTATGGATTTTTGAATAAAGCAATGATAATTTAGACCCAGCATTTCCAAATGACTAGAAGCTCTTTGCCAAATTGCAGTCTTTGTGAGCCATCACTATGTTTTGTTAATTTATGATTACTGGATTTTAACAGTAATTATATCGGCGGAACGCAATGCGTTCGGCGATATTATGGTTTCATGTCCGTCCGCGTCCACGTCCGCGTCCGCGTCCGCGTCCGCAGATTGGCCGTGTGACCGCGATAACTCAAAA
>JAVQKG010414244.1:0-11829 GCA_036025885.1 Hypseleotris bucephala | reverse complement strand
TGATAGAGGATCTCCATGACTCTGGTTTTAGCCTAAAACAAGCCGCTAAAGTGTAAACATTTCTCGTCTTTCTGCGACACGCCCCCGTTGTCATGACAGCAGTATGATGGCTTCAGGTACGTTTGGATATTTGATTATTGTGGTGTGATAGACAACCAGACAAACAAAACTTGACATGTAAACTAAGGTTGCTTTTTAACCCGACCCACCCGCAACCCGAGAATGTCTCTTTATCAGCTCATCCAACCTATATAGAATGCCGGCAACCAAAGACTTTCTCATTTGAATGTACAGTAGCGCAGTAGTGCAGTGGGTAAGGCATTCGTCCTGCAACCAGAGGGTAGCCGGTTTGAATCCCCGCCCGAGTGCATATTGTCGCTGTGTCCCTGGGCACGACTCTGTCAGTGTGCCCCAGGGCAGCTGGGACTACATAAGTAGCTTACCGCCACTAGGTATGTCTTTGGAGTGAATGAATAATGCAATTGTAAAGTGTCTTTGAGTAGTTGTGAAAAGCACTATGTAAAATTGATGCATTATTATTATTTGCATGACTTCCATGTTTAAAACGATAAATTGTGAGGCCATTCTAACACTATTTTGGCTCAAAGTTGAGTTTTTAGTACTCTAAATATCTCTTTTAACTTTGCCTAAAAGCTTTGTTTACTGTGTGAAGCACGTTCCATCAGAGGGTCAGCCACCTCAATGATCTGCTGTTGCCAAATGTTTGCTTTTACACAAACCTCCTATTGTTTTCAGAACAAATAATAAGTTGCGCTTTTTAATACTTTAGCATCAGGACATGGATGTAACTGTAAAAAGTACTGAAAGTTGTTCTCATCCCCTGAAAAGTGATATATTGTAATGGGGAATCCAAAGTCGGTTATGTGGGAGACATGGTGTATTAGACATGAGCATGAGCATTTATATGCGTTTTTATACTGTATACAGTATATACATTTGTTGTATATCTTAAACTTAGAACTATACATTTGTAAGTGATAGACCAGAGAATATACAATGTGTTTTTACATTTTAATATATGACCATGATTCATTGATTCACTGACATTTTTCTACTTGTGCTTTTTGCATCATTTGAAGGCTGTCCCGCAACTATGGGCTTTAAGTGGCGTACACCCTGGAAAATTGCTAGTTAGAACTCAACCTCCTTGCTGTGAGAATGGGCACTGCCACCATGCCCCCATTTTATTGCCTTTACACAAACCACTTGCATTGTTGCCAGGCCAAATAATGAGCTGCAGATTTTAGCATTTGAGATTGAGCATCGGTGCGTGTACATAATTGTGTCATCAGCGTAAAAAAAGCAAAGAGAGAAAGTCATATTCGTCTTTCCGCAGCCGGCCTCCGATGACCCCAATCAGCACCTTTCTAATTCCCTCTTTCTCAACTGGCTTCTGCAACAACACACTGCTCATTGTGCTGACAGTACAGTACTAAAGGAGCCACGTGAATCTCATTTTACTGCAGCCCCAATCTCTTCACCTCATCTCACAATCTGTCATTTAGCACTAACTATTCCACCCAAAAAGGCCACTTGTATTGGAGCTGGCAACACCTGCAGTGCATTAGTGCCAAATAGACTTTCTCCCAACATTCATTTATCCTAGACTTGTGTGTGACTGGAGCCTGTGCAAGTAACTATGTGCCTTAGGTGGCTAACACAGAGACATGTAATATCATTCATTCTCCCATTCTCTCTATGAGCAATTTTGAAACCTTAAAGTTGCTTTACAATTAATTTCAATATTCATTCACACCAAAGTCGCATACTGGTGTTGATAATCTTCTCTGTAGCCACAAGAGCTTCCATGAGGTAGACTGACAGCAATGTGACAGCTTTAACCAGCCTACAGCTTTTTCCGATCACCTCCAAACACTAGTAGGGCAAGCCAGACCCTCTGCTGTACTAGCTGTGAATTTGGTGACTCTCTCACTTCAATTGATTTCTCGGGCTGGACGGACACAGCAGAGTAATACCAATCGGAAAGTGGCAAAGTGTTCAAACAATCGGAAAACAGTACACAAAAGGAGGAAGTAAACAAACAAAGGTCCCGATAGGAACAAAACAGCAAGATGAACGAGAGCGCTAAATCAACATGGCATGTATTAAAGAAGAGATCAATTACCTGTGTCTTTTTGCCATAAAAAACAGAATGAAAAAACTCTAGCTGTTCCCATGTGCCATCTAGAATGTTTTGTAAACGCAATACATGAAGCAAGAGACGGTGCATAACAACCAATCAGGCCACACACTGGAACTGTCTGTGAAGGGGAGGTTCAAGGCGCTCACGATATACAGATAATTCATGTACGGAAAGCCAATTTAAATATACACAGCAATCAATCAACACATCTCATACATATAAGGTGGCGCAAGTGTCTTGCCTAAAGACACAATGACAGAATGCATCATTTATTGGGCAACCACTCCACCCACAACCCACCCACATGTCTTTGGAGTGTGGGAGAACAACAGCAGTCCAAGCCATAGCATCAAGTGGAGAAAACTCAAGCACTTTACCCAAACTAAATATTGAAACTCTGAACTGAAAGTCTGAAGGTACATAATAGAATGAGATGTAAAAAGTCACAATGGTTGAGATAGACAGAGGCACAGAAGGGGAATTGCAAAGAAGGACAGTTAATTAAATGTCCTGTGTGTGAGGATTACAAAGAGCTATTTGGCTCTCACTGGTCCATCCATAATCTGTCTGAATGGAAAGCTGTCGCCGCATAAGTGACTTTTTCACGTTTTTACAGCAAAATGCCAATTAAAGTGACGGATGAAGACGAGAGAGAGTGGAGAGGGATCAAGTTATTGATGTAATGCTAATTGCAAATGATACAAATGGTTAGCTACCAAAATGAAAATCCATAACCACACGGTTATAATTGCAACAGGATACAGCTACTTGCACGATCTCCAACCAAACTATCAATTTAGAAGTACATTTGTGAAATAGCATGCTATTGCAAAGTGTGTTTGTATTGAAGTGGAGTTATTGACTATGGATTTTGAAGAGATAAGGTGGGCACATTGGAGGTATATGTCAGCCAGCTATTTGCATTCACTGACAAATTCTTCAAGCATCTGTTAATTAATGAAGATTGATGAATTAATCTAAACATGTATGACTGAAAGATTGGAGAAGACCTGGGCACTAATGTAGAGCCTACTTCAGCACAAGGAGAACCCCCTGATTCTACATAAAAAGCATTGCTAGTCTGGCATACATAGTGACAGAATGATTGACAGTCCTGCCTCACAATGTTGTTTAATTGTTTATAGGCGACTGACTCTACAGTAAAAATTAATTAATCTTCTCGTGAATGCTTCTTTCAATAAAAGAAATGGTGCGGCACAAACCACAATGGTGGCTAATGTAAATCTAATGTGATCTATGTAAATTTAGAATGCTCCCTCTATATTTCAGTGCAATACAGTTGTAAGGGGAGGCAGTGATGCAGTGGGTAAGCGTTCGCTGGGCAAGACATTTAATGCACATTTCCCATGTATGAAAGTGTTAGTGTGAATGTATGATTGTGGTGGTCAGGAGGGCGCAGAATGGCAGCCACGCCTCCACCACTAAGTGTGAATAAATAAATAATGCTTGTAATTGTAAAGCGTCTTTGAGTGTCAAGAAAAGTGCTATACAAGATAAATACACTATTAATGCATGTTATTATAATTAATGGCACACTGTATTGATAAGGGCTCTTGGATGAGAGCCGAAACGTCTTCAACTCAAAACCCAAGTCCAGATGACTGATTTAAACCTTCTTCAACTTTGGCACACTGTATGTAATTTTAAGGGCAATTTGAACAAGATACCAGGAAACACTGCTTTTCATTCACTTCTGAGAACATAAAGTGGCCAGTAAACAAAACATTAAATGGCCAAGGAATGAGTGGTGGTAGACTGGTATATAAGGGTTCATTTGGGAGCTAAACACAGCAAAACAGTGTTGTTGAGTAGCACCAAATGACCCAAGTCTTCAAAACAGGCTTAAATCCCTGCACTACCAGAAAGATGGCTGCACACATCATCTGGGCTCAATTTAGACCCAGTATAGTCTGGAGAGCTTGAATGACACTTGCAATAAAAAGCCCATTTCTTGGCCAGTTCTAGCCCTAGCTTCCCCAAAGCCAATAATGAGTCTCTCCTTTCCAAGATTACACCGGCTCTACTTCTAGAGTCTAAAAGCCTCTTAGCCAACATGATATCAACCATTGTTTACAACCTTCTCGCTCCACTTAGATATCATTAAGCTCAGTAGCACAAGATGACTCAAAGGTTGGCACAATGTTTGGACCAATACTTAAGTTAAATTAGCTAAATCAAAAATATAAACTTGGATTAAATCTAAACTATGAATTATTCTGGATATATCATGGAAAAGGGTACTAAATCATGATAGTTAATAAAGAGTTATCATTTAGCCATGGACATAATTTTTAGCTTCTGACAGATTGAAGACCATAGCATTATTTCAATAGCTTGCGACACAGATATTGCCTTTGCCAACATTGTGACACTGATTAAGGGCCTACTCACACTGCACCAAACATCGTACCATAGAATCTTTGTAGAGTGTTCTATATTCCCAGCTGGCCCATATTCACACTCCACCTAGTGTACCATGCTAAAGTTGGGTCACATGATCGGGTAGACAACATGCTGCTAGCTAACATATATAGCTGGGATGTGCTTTTTCTCTACAAAGTGGGTTAACTCTTTTTAAATGTGTACAGTAGACAACAACCAACGGCAATATTTTGTATCTTGTTATGAGTCTTGGGCGCCCCTGCATTGGCCAAAGGTACCATACTTTAGAGGCAACCCGGGACTCAGGATGTTATGGTTTAGCGCTGTAAGATTAATCGAAATTTAATTGAAATCGCAATTTTAATGGTCGCTATTAGCAAATCACAAAGGCTGCAATTTTTTTGTCAGTATATTATCTCCCACAAGGCAGAATTTATAGTTAATATTTTTTGTATTTTTTCAAATGTTAATGCAGGTTTAAAATGTGCTGTGAACCGAGTATTGGTTTTAAAAAACAATATCGCAAATCTAATAATAATCGCAATATCTGTCATAAAAATCACAATTTGATATTTTTTCAAAATCGTTCGGCTATGGTTATGGTTGGTGCAGTGTAAGTACGCCCTAATTTACAATTGCCATTACTAAAGTTTCTCCACCTCAGATCTGAAAGCCTCTTAGCCAACATGATATTGACCATTGTTTACAACCTCCACCGTCCCATTCCACTTAGGCGGCATTAAGCTCAATGCCCCAAGGTGACTCAAAGCCGGCACAATGTGAAGACAATGTGCCCCGTTTTTAAGTATCCACTAATTACCGGATCTTTTAATTAACTGTAAGTGTTCTAGTTCAGGGCAGCCTGCACTTTTACAGTTCAGTTGAGGTAATCCTATGATCTCTGGCTTTGTTAAGTCTTATTTAGGCATTGGGGGATTTAGAGTATTACATGCAGCTGTCTCTTGTCTGCGCTATAAACTTTGCTTGACTTTTTAGTGCAAGGAAAGAATTCATTAAAACTGGGAAGGAGGTAAAGCATGCATAAAACATCTTTATTCCCAAGTTAAAGCATCTTGTTTTGAGGCTAAGCAATTGCTATATCGTCTTGGTGACATTCAGAGGTACTTGTGACAAGTTAAAAACAGAATTTAAAATAGCTTTAATAGAGGTAGGTCCCTGGGTGGCAGTCTATCACCTTGCACTGCGGTTATAATTTATAACATTCCAAACAAAACTCAAAACAACATGAAGAATAGCCAAAAATAAATTCAGGCACGGTTAATGTTATAGTCATATAAATAATCAGTCATTGAAAGTAATAATATAATGTGCTCATTCCGAAGTGTACCTAGAAATGAAACAAATCATAATACGTTTTCTATGGAATAATTAAACCATTAAAACTTAGGGCTGCACAATATGGAAAAAACGTGTGATATATGACATTTGATATGTGATCATATTGAATATTGCGATAAATATTATTGCAATATTTTGGTGCAAATTCTATTCTGCAGAAAGGGTTCCTGTATTTTTTGAAACTACTGGGCTAAATGATGAAACAGCCAAATTACCAAATCTATTATAGTAGACTTTCAACACATTTTTTATTTATGCTTCGATGGAAAAATGCTTTAAATAGTGTCAGATTTAAAGACTATTGTCATTTTTATGATACTGCAGATTCTTGCGATACAACAGATATCGCGATTTTATGGAGCAGCCCTATTAAAAATTCATTCTTTAGAGAAATTTCTCCATAGAAAATGTGTTGGGGTCCTTTTCATTTCTGGGTACATTTTGTAGAATGTTTACAAACAGAATTAAAGTCTGTAAAGTAATTGGTTAAATATCCCTGGGAGTTAGTCCAAACACTGGACAAAACCACATTTTACCTGTCACAGAGTCCAGTGTTTTATTAAAGACAGCTCAATCACTCTGAAGACTAACACCAATCTCCCACACAGTCCCAACAGAAACAAGTCAATGAAGAGCCAATAACAAACAAGGGCCACAGTAGTCCTCCATTTGATGAGACAGACACTTACACATGCGTAGGTCTAGTTTTGCCTAGATGTAATGTAAAATTAACTAAAAACACCAATGCTATCAAATTGATCATACAGTATCTATAATAAATGTACGCTTACATTTACAATCAATTTCAAATATAAAGAAAGGGTCAAGTTGTTAGTATGGTGAGAAAAAAAATGCAAGACGTAATCCAGAACTTGAAAAATGACAGAAAGAGCTGACTCAGCAATGGGGGGAAATGGTATAGTGCTTTTTTTAATACTGTATTAAAGTCTATTGCAAAATCACCTTGTCATCCATGTTGGAATAGTCAGCCGAGACAAGATGATAAGGACACAAAGCCATGTAATGTAATGATCCATTTGACACTGTTTTTGCCCATTGTCATCTTGATGCCAAGTACAGCTGCAGATGTAAAAAGAACAAAGGAGGCACATATCTAGATTATATCCCCCCATTGCCTCTATCTTTCTTGCTTCTGTCAAGTTCCCTCTGATGATAGGAGAAAATGGGCGTTAATTGTTTCATTTCTCATGCGCTCCGCTGCGTTTCGGCCGTTGCTGAGGTATTAAAGATAATGAGAGATAAAACCATGATATATCTGGCAACCTGCTTGTTTTGGCCTCACTGGGAGGAAGGCAGAGGCAGAGCCAACCCATTCTTTCAAGATATGAGCTTCTAGAGACTGGCTTATAGGCTCATCTGCAAGTGAAGTGAGAGAAACAAAATACAAATGAAACAATATGCAAAACTAAGGAAAAACAAAACATCCATAAGCAAATATTTTCTTTTTTTTTTTGTCAGTTACAGTTATGCCACCCACCACCAACAATCACCATCAGCTAAACTTATCTTACCACATTTTCTTTTATTAAAACTTTATCCTGGCATGGACAGTTTTCCAAATGAAGAGTACTTTTGTAAAAGCAGTTAACTGGTTTTAATTTTTTATGAATTTAGTTTTCTTTTTGTTATTATAATATTTTGGTTGTATCAGATAAACTATACTTGACTGGCTTTGGTCCAGGGGGCATAAATTAACATAATTATTGCACTAAAATCACTATTAAAAACAGCTCTGTGCAAAAATAATATTGGACGACTTAGCTCATTTTTTTTTAAATGGCACTTATCTGTTTTTACCAAGGAACTCTTCAAATGTTCTACAACTTTTTCCTGTTCCAGCCCAATATGATATCTTCAAGGTTTTGTGGATGAATTGCCTATATTTCTTGCACTTTATTTTGAGTATTTTTCAAATTGTATTGTTTTGCTATTTATTGAAATGCCAGTCCTAGAAGAGACACACTTACATAAACTGATTGGCAAGTATTCTTCATAGGGTACACATTTTCTTAAAAACACACAGCCTAAGTGCCAGCAGTGTTAATACTTGTAGATTGAGTGGGGGTACACCATTGTAAAAAAAAAAAAGCCTAGATTTCAACTGTTCCATTTTCTTAGGATCCTTGATGCCAACAAACAGTGCAGCAGCATGAAAGTGGCTAACTGGATTATTAACCGGATTATTAATGAGCAGGCTTGAGAGGATTAGCCGTGTCGCTTTGAAGTCAATCCAGGAAAGACCAAATTGACTTGGAACAGGCAACACCTTATTTTCCCCAGTCTCCCTCAGTGTATTTGTGGAAAAGTGACACACTAACAGCACAAGGGTTCAAAAGATTCAAATCTAATCACATTATGTTGATTTTGATCCATCAAGAAAATAATAATTAAAGGAACAAGATTTAACTTAGAACTGCAGTGTAATCAAAAGGTTAAAATAACCTGTCATAGAATTCTTTCATGTACAATACTGTGCAAATATTTAGGCCAACTGAAGTGGAATGGTCCGTTTTTCCCCAATTATATATCTGTATGAAAAAATGCATGCAAATGTTGTAAAATTTTTAATTATTGGTCTAGATTTTTGTATGTTCACTTGGTGTTGTATGTATATTAAGATGTAAGCAGCCAACCACCACTAATAAAATTCTGAAAAGAAATACCATTTTTTTCAGAAGTGGACTTATGAGGGCAAAGTGTGGCCACATTGAATTCAGATGTTTAACTCATACTTAAATACTTAAGAAATGTGAAGGGTCTGAACAACTGTAAACTGTTTCAAAAGTCATTCAAAATTCTCCTCACAACAAAGTCTACAATACATTGAGTCATCTCAGTGACTGACTCTGCCTCCACTAATTTCTCATTTGTCTGTATGCCCGGCCATGCAGATAATTTCAGATTTACATTCACACTTTTTCTATTGCTGTTTTCAAAGATTGCTGCTTACCCCCAGGGACCGGTTCTTCTGCTGAGTGCCTTTCGAATTACAATTGGTTTTGCAGCAACTTTTACAACACAATTGTTATAATAAAAGATTTAATCTGAGAAATGCTTTCTCATGCCAATTTATAGTTTGTATTTTTATACTATGAGAACTAAAAATGGGTAAAGGCATGTAATATTCTGAAGTCCAGCGTTACAGAAACTTACATTGACTTCAAAATCTGCTTTCAGTGGAGACAGCTTCAAGTTATTTGAATTCTCCATGCACATTAGAGGTCATTCATAAGCATGTCAGTGAGTAGGAGTTTGGAAAGAGAGTTTGTTAGCAGGCCCAAAGACATTCACATAACTTCTTGCTCTGCTTTCGTCTCGCTTCACTTCTAACAATGGGCATAAGTAAAAATTTTGAGTAGAAGTAAATAGTATGTAAAATAGTAATATAAAAAAAATCCAACAGAGCAATTGCTTAAATAGGGTCTGGTTCACTTTTAGTTGTTAATGTGATGGACATGGCACTTTCACACCACAGGGCCAGCAGAGACAGGAGAAGGTGCCATTCTTTAAAAAATTCCTGGATCATTAAGAGGATGATCCAGATTAGTCCATAATCTAATCACTTCTTCCTTGTGCCATTCCTGACTTTCCCTGTAAATTCTATCAAATCTATTTAGTAGATTTTGCGTAAAGTTGCGCTACTGAACGCTATTGAAAACATTACATCGTGGGCAGAGGTAAAAATAGGTACACCTGAATTACAAAAACACGGCCACTCAAAGACGCTTTACAATTGCATTATTCATTCACTCCATACACTGGTGGTGGTAAACTACTCATGTAGCCACAGCTGCCCATGGGGCACACTGACGGAAGCATAGTTGCCAGTTTGCGCCTGCTCCGACCACCGCCTGAACACCAATCACATGGCCACATTCATTCATAGGCAATGAGGGTTACGTGTCTTGCCCAGGGACATAACGACATTACACGTTCAGGCGAGGATTCGAACTGACACTCCTCTAGTCGTAGGGCGAACTCTTACCCACTGCACCACTGCCACCCCATTACCAAACAAACAATGTGTTTTTTTTTTAAGCATTAAGCAATTAATTGTGGAGAACCAATTAGCCAGAAAATGTACTCAAATCAGTGTTAAATTAACATTCAAATTGAAGTAAAAAAAATCTATGCCCACGTAAGTCAATAAAATGTAACTGAGTAAAAGTAACTTGCTACTCTCCACCCCTGCCATTGGTTTTTCTAACTCATTATCTTTTATTTTGGTTTTGCCTGTTTTGAGGGGGTGAAGCAAAGCAGACATGACACTAATTAGCAACACAAACTTATTATTATTATTTTTTTTATTTTACAAAGCCCTGTCCCTCATTAGCCTGGTACTACACTAACATTTCTGATTCTTGTGTGTAGTTGTGTTGCACCAGCAGGGTTGTGTTGGTCATCCCCTAATCATCCTCCCACCACAAACTTCAGGGCCCATTGACCATTACTATCCCGAGGGAGGGCGAGGACACACCGGTAAGAGAGGTCAGCGAAGGCCACCCAACTTCAAATTACTCCAGGCAGTCCAGGACATCTTAACCACATGACCCCACACTATAGGAATAAATCAACACCAGAGGGGGGTAATTAAATGTGGGTAGAAATATGCTTCAGAAGGAATTGCAAGAAGAGAGTTAAAATTAAATCTTAGTTTGGGTGCAGACTTTTCAGTGACCTGGTTCATTTTACTGTTTTTGTGTCTGTGGTCTTAGGAAAGTAGTAGAAGAACCAACAAATGAAGAAAAAGAAACTTGAAATATATTGCATTTTGACCTTAAACAGAGCAATGCATAAATCCATAGCCCAAGTGCTGACTTTATTTGTACACATTGGCAAAGTGGTTAGCATGCCTGTCTGTTATTAATGTTGTTAACAGTCTAATAACCGTATGCAGTTTATGTTTTAACTGCTATAAAAATATACAAAAATCTCCAAGCCTTTGACTGTGCAACTGGGGTGGGCGATATGGCGAATCGTGATATAAACGTATGATTGATTTTGGTAGATCGCGAATTGAAACAGTGAATTCATCTATTCTCTACTCTCTACTGTAAAAATGTCAGTGTTCATATCAACAAAAAAGAAAATTAAATAGTATTAAGTATTATGATGACCATTGGAATCAAAATTGAAATTGTGATCTTGGCTTCATAAAAATATATTTTATTTTTACCATATCGCCTGCCCTTCTCTCACATGTACTGCGCACTGTCTTTAAACTACACTACTATCAATAATCTCTGTTTACTGTTCTTAGATACTATACTATCTCTTAACTATTGTGTCAACATGGCACATCCCTAAGTGGATAAACCGGTAAGCCTACCCCAGCTTAACTCACCCCGCTGTTATCCAAGATTAGCCAACTTGCCGAGCAAAGACTATTTAAGAACGAAACACATTCAACCGTAGGCCATCCAACAGTGGAGAAGGAGGTCACAGACAGAGGCCTGCAGCCCCACTAGAAGAATACTCAGTGAATTTACAATGCTGCTATGCTGACATGGTGAACCTTGCCTCAAGATGTCTACCTCTTTTTTCTGCTGATCTGTACTACAGTATGTTGTGGTCCTAACCCTAGCTTTGATGTTTGCAGTGGAACCAGTGGGATTTTTTATTTTCTAGAAAGTCAAAGTGCGGTGTCATCATCTTTAGGACTTGCATGACTTTTAAACATCATCCTCATAAAATTATTGGTACAGTGGCAGCAAGAAGGTCTCAGGTTCGATTTCTCTCTATGTGGATTTTGCATGTTATTCTTGTGTCTTTTCCCCAACCAGGCATATAAAATAGGACAAATCTAGGTCATGGCCAGGAACAAGAATCAACATTTGGGGGTTGATTGCAGAAACTGGTAAACAGAAAAACCTTTTGTTTTT
>JAVQKG010414225.1:0-10050 GCA_036025885.1 Hypseleotris bucephala | reverse complement strand
GCCATTCTTTCTTTTTTATTCTCACAGTCACCATGTCCTTGAGACTAGAAATATTTTGTTGCCAGTTGCACCAAAAGGATAATTGTCAGGAGTTTACCATGTTACAACAAGACTTGTATAAAGTAAACTTTAATCTAAGTTGTAGTATGTCAGTACACACTCAATGCTGATCTGAGTGTTACTCATTTTACTGGAAACTAGTATAAATGTGTCTGGCCTGAAGGTGGGGGAGTCTAGCTGGGCAGGCTAGTATGAAATGTTACTGTCAGCTTGGTTCCAGATAGTAAATGTTGTTTAATGTGTTGTCATTGTTAGTTACCCCCAGCTGAGTCCAGTGAGGGTCAAAGAGCTGTGTGAACTGCTCAGCTACTGGAATGGAGCCAGCTTCATCTGCAAAAGCCAGGTACTGTTCAGGACTGGTGTACATACAGTACTAATCCCAAAGTATAACAATCATTAACCACATTTTTAAGAATTAATTTCTTTGAACTAATAAAAATTTGATTGTAGAAAAGATAATGGTGGTGTAAAGCCCTCTGAAATTTTTGAGAAAACATTCAACGTTTCTCTCCAATAAGCTCTAACGATTTAGCACATATATTTATGGCATCATAAATTGCATTGCTTGTAGTGCTGAATACTACAGTAGCATGTAAATGTTTTTTGAAGCAACAGCAGAGTAATGAATGTAAATATCTATCAGTGGTAGAATAAATGTTCACAATGAATCACTGGGCTTTGCTTTTCTAATTGCTGAATTAAACGTACTAATCATATTTCCTCCTTTTTGCAGATTGAGCGATTTATCAGGATGGGTATTCCTTCAACTCTGCGAGGTAGAGTATGGAGGTGTCTTCTTTCCATTGACAACCGGAGACTGAAGAGCCATTTTAACTATGAGGTACAAATTGGTGTCTTTTGTAAGATTAGTATTGTAGTATCCTGTACAATCTGTGTGTATTGCATATTTATATGGACATATTCACAATAAATTAATAAAACTCTGAACACTCTTTTTTTGGAACCACTAATTTTTTTCTAAATATTCTGCTGTAATGTTATTGTTGCTCTTCTAAAAGACCTGCTTGTCTGAAGTGCGAGGACCTCTTGTGGACTTGGGTGTCAGTGAGTATGGCATTATATCAGCCATTGCCACATTAGGTGAAACTCAGAACGATCTGGGTTCAAACCACCAGCAGTCCACCAGCTCAGAGCTACGCTACTCTGTTGATGATATTACGCTCTTCAGACAAATCGCACTGGACTTGCGTAAGTTTCACAAATAAACTTTTCACTCAAAACAAGAGTTTTTACTTTTACTTGTTAATACAACTGTTGTCTCAATGTCTTAATACATCAAACTGTTGCAGAACGCTCCTTTCCTACTCATCGCTCTCTGATGGGGGACAGACCAGAGGCTATAGAAGGCCAAGCAAAACTCTTCAGGGTCCTTATTGCATATGCCCGATACAACCCACAGGTGGGATACAGCCAAGGTAAGAACTAAATCACTGTAGTGACATTACCTGAATAACAGAGGAGATTGGTGCAGTACATATTCTGTCCACTAGATGGTGACAGAGGCCTATATATTTAGATTACTTGATCTTAGTGCAAACAGTAGTTTTTAATAATTTTATTAAGCCACTTATAGTTAATTATAATTATAATGACATAAAATGCATGAATTTTAAAATAATGTGAGCTTTCCCTTTTTTAATTGGTGTACAGTTGAGCTCCATGGCTGTTATATTCATTTATGTTACAGGGATGTCTTACATTGCTGCAGTGCTGCTGATGTTGCTAGCAGAAGAAGAGGCATTTTGGGCTCTTACGGCTCTGTTGGATGAACCTCAATATGTGGCTGAACTTTTTGATCTCAACCTTTCAAAGTAAGAGATCTTTCAAATGTGACTAAAATACACTAATATATGCTAAAACTATAATTTAAAAAGTAATGTGGGTGTTTTTAGATTTTTAAAATACAAAATGAGTTACACACTCTCCATATATTCAGGATCCAGCATCAGGTGAAGGTGTTTGAACAGTTTCTGAAACACAGAAAACCAACACTCTCTCAGCACCTGGTCAGTAGTGAGAAGTTTCTATGTCTTACTTGTGAGAATAGTAGTATAGCATACTTGAAAGTATATTCAATTTGTTGTTTAATTACCTATTTATTAATACCTATTTATCTCACTATAGCAATATATCAGACTTGACTTGTGATCTTTTGCTTCTGCTGCATATGTACCATCTCTGCAGGAGTCTGTGGGAGTCTTGTCAGTCCACTTTGTGATGCCCTGGTTTCTCACCCTCTTCTCTTCCCTGCCCTGCTGGGACTCTGTGTTGGCTGTCTGGGACCTCATCATATTGCACGGTATGTTCTGTAGACACATTTGACATATAGACACATACTTTGGCATTCTTTAATTGTTAGTCATTGTATTGATGAGTGTCTTGTATTGACCCAGGGCTGTCAGCCGTTTTCCGGACTGCACTGACCATCATTGAGCTGCTCGAGCCTCGACTGATGGAGCTGAATGATGAAGGGGCCATGCTACCACTTCTGCTCAGAGTCCCTGTTGATGTGTGAGTGAAACATGTGGGTTATGATCATCTATTATCCTTTAGTTAAGGGATGAATAGATTAAATATACTGTATATACACCCAGGCCGTAAATTATATTTTCTACATACAAAACATGATTGCTTTTAGTTGTAGGTGTATTAGAACTGTTTTAAAATGTGGTGGTATTTACTGATCTCTAAATCCTCTCCAATCCAGTTTAATGATTAGTTTTTAATAGAATATGAGAATGTGCAGATCTGTTTTTCAGACTAAAGACGCTACAGGCAGCTCATGAATATGAATTACTTAATTAGAAGTGGGCATGTTTTGACAGTCCCAACAGTAAAGTGTCATTGTTAGTTGACTTGTTTTGGTGCGTGTTTGAATTGAACGGCCTTTATGTAAATGAGCTTCTTCACTGGCAACCCACACTGCTGTCAGTCTCGTCCTACTACAGCCACTATAGCCATGTTTAGTTGACTCTGAGCTGTTGTTATGGCAACTCAGCAGGGTCACAGAGTTTGTTTAAACAGCCAAAATGTGTGCCCAGAAGTTATTAAATGTATTCACTTTATCATATTTGTTTTAATAGATAAACTGTATTTGACTTCTTAGCTTTCAGAAATGGACCTGTGGTGTAGACTTTTTGTTGGAACTGAAAAGGCCAGGGTTTAGCTGGCTAAAAAGTGGTTATGATGAAGTATATAAGACAAAAAAGCTAGAACTTTACTTTTGTACATGCGTGGGTGATGTGTGTATGATGGTAAATATCAATATCCTGAAACAGAACAGCAAAACATTTGATTAAAAAAACAATAATTTCTCAACACAACCACCCAAAATAATAAAGGTATTGTATGCAATGTGACAGGCTGCTGTGCTTTAAAGTATTATCGATATAAAGAAAATAAAGTTGGTATATTTGATACAAGGCCAGCATTGCTGTATCTCTGGTGTCCAGTAGGCAGTCTGCCATCATGTCACATTTAAACGCCTTGTTTCTTGCTTAGTTGGGAGTCAGCACTAAGTGGTCTGCATGTCTCCTGTGGCTGGATCTTCTTACTCTGGGAAGATAGTTTAAAGAAAGGCTGGTACAAGACATTGAACGATGAACAAAGAGGAGGAAGAACATATACAGGAAATACACTCCTTTACGAAAGGTTTATTCATGAAAGATGAACATAGGTTGTACATGATAGATCTGCCATTAGTTTACCAATAACAAGAATTTATACAACTTGCCATGACAACAGCTCCTGGTTTTTCAGTATTTGTTTTAAAATAACATTTGATTTACAGTATTTCTTTCTATTGATAAAAGCAACTAAGGCCACAAATGAATGTTTTTGTGGCTGGCCCTTCAGTGTGTTTGCCTCCAAACCCCATCCCACGCACTGCTCTGTCGTTTGGACGTCATTCTCTTTTGTTCACCCCTCTTTCACAATCCCCTTTTCCCATAAATCTCCTCAGGCCCAAGTCGTCCATTCTCCCCCTGCTCTCTCTCCTCTGTGCCCCCTCATTCATTCTTCATTGACACATTGACACCATCGTTCAGCTGAAGGGGTTGGCACATTATTTGTTCACTTTAATTAGACCACCAACCACTGGCCTTTTCTCTTCAGTTTGATTTCAGGAAATCAGCTCTATACATGCACAGTTTGACATTCATAAAGATTTTATTGCTTTTAGTATGTTGTGTAGATCTGAATCCTTAAAATGTATAATAAAAATAAATATTTCATGTGTCACATTAATTAGCAAGTACCAAGTGAGTCCTCTACAGATGAACTTAAACAATGTTATTTTTCATTTCCTCTCTGCAGAGCTCAGTACACAGTGTTGATCCCTGCCTTGTGGAGCACTGAGGTTCAGGACTGGGAGCTCAACTGTATGAACAGCCTTGTCTTAGATGAGACTAACCATGGACCCACATCTACTGGTAAACAACACAAACACACACAAACGCAGTTGAAACAAGGTCCATAGGGAGCACTCAGGACATAGTGTCTCAGGTTCTGCTATCTTTTAAGGTCTACATTACTTAAACTTCAGCAGCATGTAAAGTCCTCTCGTCACTTTTTGTTTTGTGTTTCGTTCTAATATAATCTAGTCTGCTGCTGGGAGTTTAGAGAGCATAACTCTGTTACACAGAAAACAGTCAGCCAGTCTTGACCTACCCACATCTTCCTTTACTGCTTACATATTGAACTATACATTTTTGTTTAAAGTTAACACACAGTGGCCTTTTTAATGCAACTATTATACATTTATGAAATAAATATTATAATTATAAAAATATATATGGCCACACTGGCTAATCACTAGATTGTATTGCCTTGTAGTCTTCTATCTCTATATCTGTTTACATATCACCACCAAGTATCTAATAAGATTAATTTTTAAACTTATTCCTGGCATGCACTAAACCATTTTGTGAATGCCTGTAGGTGAGTGAAATGCCCCTTTTTCATAAGTTATTTTCAAGCAAGTCATGTGGTTGATGTGGTGCGGTTCAGTTCCCAAAGGACTACAAATCTCCAGCCAAAAATTAATTCTTATGCCAGCCAGTACCAAGCTTGTATTGTTTTATGCAAGACTTTTGTTTACATATTCTAACTGAAAAATAAGCATAAGAAAAAAAATTCAACAGCTATTATACCCGTCTTAATTCGTATTCGTTTGTAACTACGTGCTCTTATGATTTTGCGAGGTGTGTTTCTACATGTGTTTGAGAGTAAGACCACTATACCTTGTCAGATCAAAGAAGCTGTAATCTTTTTGAAGGCTGTTCAAATATCACTTCAGCAAGATACGTACAGCCATCACTGGAGTCTCATCTTCACAAAACATAGACAGTTAGGAATGTGGCCCCAGTGCGCCTCCATGTATCCATGTACTTGTGTGTGTGTGTGTGTGTTCAGCAGACTTGGAGTGGGATAGGCTCCTTGTATGAATCACTTACTGGTTACTGTTGTGAGAAAAATGGCCGCATTTGCAATCTGTAAAATAAGTTTGCAAGACACTATAAAAAGAGCACATTAATCCTAGACAACGGTGAGGTTTGCTTTCAGGTCACTTGGAAGCCACAAAGCATATTTTGGGACAGCGCTCATCCATCAGTCTTGTTGTGTGTGTGTGTTTCCCACCTGTGTATGTGAGTCAGAGTGAGTCATCTGAAGTCACTCCAGCCTCAGGCACCTAGAGGACTACATTGATTCATTCACGGCTGCTTCCACTACTACACACAAAACAATTGCTTTTGCTTTTGACTACTATCACGCACTGTTACAAAACCAAATTAACCAGTAAGGACTTGATAAAATGATTAAGAAAAACACCCAAATGCAGTGCATTATTACATACTGAATTTTCAGGTTCCTTTAGAATAGAGTTAATAGAGAGTTAAAACAGAGTCAATGAAGGCAGCCTTATCATAAATGCATGTGGTCATATGTATTATTTGAAGTGTCAGAGTTCAGCCCTCAGTGCCATGTTTTATAATGGTCTAGAGCAGGAGAAATGTGAAGGATATTGATGAGTTGTGTGGGTGTCTGGGGTCTGTCCAGTAACTGGCTGACTCATCAGTAAAATGAAGTAGTACGTTTCTTATGTTATGCTGACTCAGGCTGTGGTGGTCTTTTATATATTTTTCTCTTTAACCCCTTCTCTACCAGGCATTCGCTGTGTTTGCAGCCATTATTGTCCTCCTGCACCTTTTTAGTGTTTTAGTTTCCTTTTTGTGGTGCATCATGGTGAAATAGTGTGCACATCATGTAGACTGGGTTGACAAGCTGAAGTCATTATTGTGTCGAATGTGGTAATACTACAGGATAGCAGTTTAGTGTTGTGACATGGACTAAGTAAACCTTAGAGATTTTACATTGAGCCTAATGGAGAAAGTAAACCAAAGAACTTAACTGGTTGTAAAATAAAGCAAAACAAAATTATTGGGGCAATCTTGCAAGTCTGCAATGAAGCTAGACTATATTATACTTTTAAGGAAGAAAATGTGACCAAGACCAATAGCCAGTGTTTCCCACAAACATTTTGTTAGTTCAGGTGGTAGCCAACACCTAGTTGTTTTATACTTTGAACAGTTATTGCCATTTATACATAATGTGTGGCTCCTAAATGCCACAAAAATAATGTAACAAAAATATTGCATTGTAAAACCAATAAAAATTGGGATATAAATGTGTGTATTAAATGTTGCTTTTTGCATAGTAGTCAAGGTGGTAGCTGGCTATAGCCAAGTTAGCTGTCTTAACTACCAAGTGCTGGTGGGACACGGCCAGCTATAGTTTGCCAATGTATTCCCTCTTGTCTCTTTTTGTGTTTGTTTTCTTGAAGGTTTGTTACATTGCAATTTAAAAGTGTTTTGGGGCAACTGTTATGTGAATCTACCAGTCTGTTATGTGTAAAACAACCCTATTCCTAGTGTACATGAGTTACCTCCCTCTCATAAATCCTTTAGGCATCACTTGATCCAGCTCTCTCTTCCCTCTGCTGCACCAGTAGTGTACCTGCTCTAAGTCTCTCTTGTTGGTTGTTTGGTCCCAGTGCTGAAGTAGCAGATGCCAGGGCCCTGTTCTCAGCAGGCTCCCTTGATACCAACACTTCCTGTCCACCTCGCCTTCATGCTAAGTGCAGTGACTCAGCATTTGCATTTTCTGTCCTCTAAGATCCGCCTCCAGCCAATATACTGCAGATTTCACTGTACACGCACAGGCCTCTTTATTAGGTAGACATTGTGCCCATTTCAGTGTGGTCTTCTGCTGCTGTAGCATACCTGTTGATGTGTTATTATCGTGTGCATATTTTCTTTTTCCAGACACTTCTCTGGTTGTGTGGGAAAATCAATCATTTATGATAGACAATTCAACCGCCATTCCTTGTTCAAAGTTATTGTTTTAAATAAATATTTTTCTGATTCTTATTATTAAAGGGAAGGGTTGATTTCAAAAGCTCTGCATGTGTGAAATATACAGAGTTGTGTACACGTAAGCTATTAGGGTTCATGCAAAGTTGAAAGAATGTATCTATTAATGTAACCAGTGAGTGTGAAATTCAGATAGTTTTGATAGCAGTGGGACCTTTTATGTGCATGGCTTTACATGGCCTGTAGTGCTTTATATCTGCTAATATTGTTGTACGAACATGCTGACTTTGAATGAGCTATTATAGATACACTGTCAGGGGAGATACATTTCTTCTCATCTTTTTTATTTGTATTTTGCAAGTTGCAATACAATGTGATTTTAGTACATACTAGCAAACCAAAGCCAAGGGGGAATTTGAAGAAAAAAAAAAGTATGAAGAGACGCAAGGTCAGAATAAAACGTTAGGTCGAAATAAATTGGGTTGGCTCGAGGCGGTGGTGCCACACACAAACACATTAAAGGAAGAAGTGATAACAGTGTTTGTAAGGGTCGCAGTGTGGAGATGACCTTCAGAGGTAAGCTGGGAAACTAGGACAGGCTGTATGTGCCTTTATATTATGATCTGTAGTGTGTAAGTCAATGTTCACAAGTGGCATTGACATCTATAGAAATGTTACGTACATCCCCACCTCACAGTTCTAGGCAAGTGACTATAGGTTACACTATAGTGCTTTTACCTGTTTATTTGCAACAACTAATTAGCTAGAAACAATGTGAGATACATCCTTATATAGATACAAGCAGACTCATGTATCACATATGAGCGGCTATAAAGCAAAAGATGCAATGAATTATATAACTTGCAAAAATATTTTTTAAAGGTAGTTTAGATAGTTATTATTCAATGTAGTGTTATTTGACCTATATTAAATGATATATGATCCTGTGGTCTGAACCAGTGGGTCCGAATCGTTAGGTGGGAATGTCCTCTTTCTAACCTGGTTTAGGTGTCTTAGCCAAGAGCACTTAGCCCACGGATGACCCCTTTGGTGTATCCGCTTGTGCTAAGCTTTTCTCTTTGTAGAGGTTTGTTCAAATCTCGCTCACTCTTCATCTGTATTTGTTTGTTCTTGATGTGGAATGCCACCTGCCCAATCAGCCCTAGGCCAACCTTATCCCCTCATTAGGCACCTCCTCTTCTGTCTGATTTAACTCAGCCAAAGGTCCAGGCTTAAAGAGCTAGAGACCAAGAGAAATTAGGTCCACTAAACTTTTCCCACTAATGAACCACTCAGTAACAGCGTGTCATTAGATAATTGCATTAAGTGTCCAGAACACAGCAACTTGTCCCTCAGGCAGACAGTTAGTAACACATCTCTGAGCTGCTCTTTTACATATTAAAACGTACTACCCTGTTCAACTCTCTTATGCACTGTTCCCACCAGAAATGTGTATCCTGTCATCTTCTCTTACCACAGTCACTGTGGTATGTAGTATATAAGAGAGTAGCCAACAAAACTACTCCTGCATTAAACGATCACTGCATGAAATTCCCGGTATGCATTTGTTGTCTTTTTACTCCCACTTGCAAAACAAGGATGGTACTCAGAATAAGAGAGAGTTGACTGAGCATAGAATAGAGTAAATTCATGTTGTAAAAATGCCACATATGATGAAGTAGTGGTGATTATCTGTAACTATGCTGAAACTTGAAACAGGTTTGGGAACCTCAATGATGTTACATAATGAATTCATTAGTTTCAGAACTGTGAATATTTAATTTATTATATTAAGAAATCTGGTCTGGCAGTTTGTCCTGAAGCATAAGGTAAAAACAAAGGTGTCCATGTCCTTATTTGCCCTCATTAAGCCAGCACAAGGCATATGGTACAGTAGTCTTGAGTCTGTCTCTTAATTATGAGTCAAATGATTTCTGAATAAAAGCGTTAGTTAGTGAGATTATACCCTACATCATGGATAGATACGGGGGGAGATGCGAAACCAAACAAACAGTTTGGGCCTACAGCTAGTACGCTGGGGTGTGCCCATAATCACATTCCTTTGGCAGAAAAGATTTGAACATTGAAGATTAAAAAAAATAAATGTTTTGTCCTGGTTTTGTGTTCATGCTTGTGTAAACCTCTTTTGTCTATGCAGTGTGTTTCTGAGATGAAGCCAGCTCTAAGCTCTGGCAGAGGAGTGGCTATTTCAATAATTAATCGAGTTTTGTAATTATGTTTACTTGCTCTAAAATCTGGGGCATTTTCTCATTAAAGCGAGTGCATTTGTTTACTTCAAATTAAGGTCATCTTTTGTGAAGCTTTGTGATCAGACAAAAATATTCACTGTAGCATTTATATATTTAATGATTCTAATACATTTTATAATAAGCATTTCTTTGTATGCATACTGTGCATTGCATGATCAATGAAATACACTTAATATTTTCATTACTCAGTGCATGCAAGAGTTTTAATTTGAATACAGGGTTTGATTGTAGCACCTTATATACAATTGTTATGTACAATACCATTTACAAAATACCTTATACAAAATATATAGTCCACTCTTATGCCCTATTATTATTTTCCAGTGCCC
>JAVQKG010414203.1:0-20031 GCA_036025885.1 Hypseleotris bucephala | reverse complement strand
TTGACTCAATAGCTGCTCTATGGCACATTTTCTGTGGTCTAATAGGACTTGAGAATAACCATGTCAAGGTTAAAGCAGTGTTTGGGTGGAAACTTTTGTTTCCTTTGTAATATTTCTATACATCAAGTCACTTCACATAACGTAATAGGCTGCTTACATTTTCAAACACTTTAATTGATAATCTATTCTTATAGAAAGAAAAGGAGGTCAACATTGTGTTCATTTATGTCTTTTTTGGTGAATCTTTGAATAGTGGTTATATTTAATGGCATTATATATATTTTTTGTCCAATCCTTTTTTATGTGTCATTCTCCATCCACGTTCATCCTGCTGGGTGCTGCTGCTCCACTGTTGTCAAGACAACCGCACTCAATGGCTCAACCTGTGTGTCCGCTTGTCTGTGTGCCCGTGCCTCCCTGTCTATTTTTATTTTGTCTGCTACTATTCACATATCTACACCCCAGAACTTCCTCTCCATCTCAGAGCAATATAGTCCATAGTATTTTGGCAGCAGCATCAGTGTGGAAAAAGAGGTAAATTTAGACACTCTCAAGCCAGTGTGTGTATAAATATCACACAAGCTTGGTTTTTTGATGTGCATGTACAAAATCAAAGGAAGAAATGTATTGCTATGACCCTCTTGTTGTCCAATCAGTTCTTATTGTGTCTGCCTGAGCTTTGCAAACCCAAGCATGCCTCATATCCAATTGTTTTGATTTTCTTTCCGATGGAATAATACGCATATCCCCCTCCTTCTTGCCCGGATAGTCTTTTCACACGGACTGAACCCGCGCTCCTCTCATTCATCAGCGTGTTGTATTTGCATTTTCAATTAATTGCCGTCGTCACGCACCACGACTCCGAAAGCGGCTGCGGCTTTGTGTGCGTGTGACCTCTAATTGCAATCATTACGCAACACAAGTAACCCGCCTTTGAGTGTTCAATTGTACACTAAGGTTTAATTATGGGAACGGAGTTAAAGGCATTACTCAACAGTTTAATAGAGCAGATACTGAACACTGTTTTCTCTCACAGTGAATGAAATGATGGCCCAATGCTGTACTTGGTAATTGCTGGCAGTTGCTCATTTTAGCTGCGATGCTAAAAGTATATTTGAAAACACTTCTGATTATGCCCTTGGGTATTTGAGCACAATTATTTTTTGGTTTTGGCTTGTATCTAAGTTGGCTTTGATTGGTGAATTGATTGTTATTGTTTTTTCTTTATAATGCAGCCCAATGCCAGTACATATACTTCCTTTTGCCCAAAGGGTCAGTAAGAGACAAAATGTATCGTATTCCTTACTATTGAGATATATGTGCTTTTGTGTCTTAATATCAGAGCATTTGAACTAGAAAGATCCCCAGTTCATGATTATATCTGGCCTCATTAGTACCACCATTGCAAGATAGGGCCAGTGCCTTGGTGGAGGTCTGCTTCTAGTTTTTTTTTTTTTAATCATAAAAAACATGATATATTGCCTGTAATATGTCAGCTGTAACGCCACTAATTAGTCTCATCACAGACCTTATGTTATTAGTAAAATGAATCATTAAATCTATTTAAGAAGGGCTATAACACCTATAGGAAGTATTTGCCTGGATGTCTACTGTCCATGCACTATTGTAGACTCTGCATGTTTATTGGTATCTAAAGGGAACGCTGCGTGAGAAGAAACACATCCCTGCATGCAGACAGACAGACACTCTTATTTATTCATATGTATGCGGACACACACTCACTCACAAATAGATTTCACTTCTTGCATGTGAGCGGTTAGGAACAAAGAGACGGTGTGTGATGCAGGGGGATGAAAAAAATGCAATTATTCAGTGTGGGGCTCTGTACCTGGGGTTAGCGCCTCGCCTCTGGAGTAAATAAGTCACCACTGCGCCTGTGTGTGTAGTCGCATATCTGACACGCACACACAAATTCAATCTGGCTACAAATGCAGAACACACCCTCAGCCCGCATCCTGTTACACCAGCGCGCCCTTGCACTCCAGCTCTACCTCGGCCGCTGAGCCAATAACAAAGACTACTCAGCCACTTCTGACTCCCCCGTCCTCTCCCCGTTGCTTCATAGCTCTCCCCGATAAGAAATCACCATCAAAGGGAAGCACGTAGATAGAAAAATGGCTGCATTTGTTGGGAAAGAAAGACAGTGAAAAGAAGGATTAATTGTGTACTTGTCAGGGAACAAGCCACGACTCTGATATAAATCTTAATATCCTATTTAAGGCTTTTCTTCATCACATGCCCCTGATTTATTAGCAGGGTACCCCCTTGAATTTATCAAAATAAACTATGGGCTTGTGGTGACGCGGGCAGGGCGAATTATAAAGCAAACAATATACGGCCGCAATGGGAGAGGGATAGCACATGGGGATGATGTGAGCTGTGACACGCACACAACATCAATATGTCTCTCTAAGTCTACCCTTACAGTGCTACCCTTTCCATCTCTATGAACAGCCCCTAGACAAGACAGGGACTACACTTCCCAGGAGCAGCATGGAGGGGGAAGAAGAAGGAATAGAAGAGGGTGGAGGGGGTTGTGGAGCTAAGCAAAAGACGCCAGGGAGAGCTTTGTGTAAAAGCTAGATAAATTTGTTTAGGGATCTCTGGTGTATCAGTTGTTACGAAGTGAAATCTGGAATCCACTCAATTAGTTTAATGTGCAGTTGTGAGCTTGTATGGACTGAGTGTTAAACTGTGTTACTGAGGCATTTGTCTAAATCTGACTTACTTGTGATGGCTTGGGTCTTCAATGAGGATTAAACCAGGTAACAGGAGAATGAATGGAAACAGCAACAATAGGAGATGAGTGCAAGATATATGCTGTGAATGTATCAAAGCTTTCCAAGTTATTAATGTTTGTTTATGTTGTGTTACAAAATGCAAAGTGAGCAAGATTAATATTGTGACATACTGTAAGCCCCATTGCGTTGGCTTCTTAGTAACTCTATTCACCTGATCTCCACAGTGATGGGAAGAAACTTTCAATGCATGCATACCACAAAGAGGTGAACCAAAATTGCACTTAACAGCATGGTTTTAATGTAATATTAGTGTGGTACAAGTAATACTATTTGTGGTTACTTAACAAGAATTGCAGGGTACAAGCATAGTAGGACAGTGGTGGCAAGCCAAAAAAACTTAAAAAATAAATAAATTGATTAATATTTCTTAAAAACTTTGCAGTGAAAACACAAGTGCAACGACAGTTACATTTTATACTTTTAGACTCTATTAATCTATTTCAGACTGCTATTTTGGGCCATCATTTCAGTTCCTTTTTTGTGGGACAGGCGTTATTGTATCAGTTGTAATTTCCCAGCGGGTTGAGACGCCACATTGATTTAGGTCGTTGGTCAATCAGCTGCTAGGTAACTGATCACCGTCTGATGGTGAAAGGGCTAGATGAGGTGAGTGACCCTAGGACCTTTGACCATGCTCCTCTGACCTGACTGTCTGGTCCGGGAGTAGTCTGGCGTTGGGACGCTGACTTAATCAATCGCAGCGACAGTGTGTAATAAAACAAGCGCTCCCCGGGGAACACCCAAAACAAACCAATGTTGTCCCAAACATCCAGACGGGCTGTCACTGATCTTGTTCATGTACGAGTCATGATCTTTACAAGCTCTGTTGTTAGGTTTACTGCTGGAGCACAAAATGGAAAGTGTACATTCATGGGGCTAGCAAAAGATTTCTCAGAGCTAAATCTGTCTTTCTCAGATGATTAATGATCGTATGACTAATAATGTTTTTTTTATGTGTGTAGTTGTTTGTGAAAGTAAAATTAAGAGTGTAGATTGTAAGTTTAATAAAATAAATAATACATGTTTTATCAAATCCTGTAATTTGTCGCAAATATAATTTTTACTGTAGTTCCTCCCCAGCCTCTACTGCAACATCAAATCACACATTTTGTGGGTTACCACTTTTGACCAATAGTAGTCCCTCCCTTGGCTTCAGTTTACTTCATAGAACAGGGTCAATGAGTCAATTCTAATCTTTTTTAAATTTGACTTTTTGTTATTTTTGGAAACTTGCGGACTGCACCTTTAAGCAAAAATAGAAGATGCTAAGTAGATTTATGTTTTAAAATTGTATGTTATTCACAAGACTAAACCTGACTTCACATTTTTAATGACCACAACACTATTGAATTTGGTTATCTTGTAGTGTAAATGATGTTGTTATTAATGCAATGCATTCAGTTTATTGCAATATGGATCATGTGCTATAGAATACTGCAATACATTTGCAATATATTGTGTTGACTAGTTTTCACAATGCAGTATGTTATCCACCTATTTCATATTTTGTGTGTTTCTAACATGTCATACAGACACTTGCTCAGACACCAGACTGTCTGAATCTGTATTCTTGTTGCACAATTTCCTATCACAAAACCACTTTTCCCCTGCACTCCCTACTCCTATCAAACCACTGTATCTGGGCAGATTTCTCTCCCACATCAAATCCAACTCATCGTTTTGCCTTTTCCCCAAACACTGTCTTTTTTGCGTTATCATGATCAAACCCAGGCTCCAACCTTCTATCTGATCCTTGTCTTTCCTCTTCAACCATCTCTCCATTCATCTTCCTATTCTGTGGAGGTGCTGGTGTTCTCCAGTGGGAGAGGAGAGGTGACAGGCGTGTGTCTGCTATACTCCTGCTGTCTTCTTTTCTAATGAGCCTCAAACACAGGGGGTCAGCCTATTATGGAGATGAACCAATCAGGCAGGCTAAAAGGTGTCGAACCTGCTAATAGGAGACCCCTCTGTTTTTCTTCTAGTCTCCTTATTTGATATCCTTATATATCCTCCCCCATCTTTAAACCTATAGTTTCTAGCCCTTCAAAGTTTAATGAAAGGGCTAATATGCTAAACAGAAGCGCTGGCCTTATCTGTCTTTCCACGTTGCCTTGGTTCATTTCTGCTGAAGCTTGCTTGGAGTTTCTCAATAAGGACTACCTCTAAGTGTCTGCACAGCCTCGGCAGGGTGCCTACTACTGTTGGTGAGGTTTCTGTGGTGAGGGCATATAGTGCATGCACTCATCTGTCTGCTTTAAAAGTCAAGACTGTTCACTCATGGCTGGCTTCCGTGTTAGTCTCAATTTACTGGAGAAATGCCATCCTTAGCTGGCAAACAAGATCTCAAAATGCACATCTCATGGCCACTTTATTAGATGCAATGTCTATTTATTAAAGAGGCAGCCACGGTGGTCCTCTGCAGCTCCACCTAATTGTTCTTGAAAAGTTGTAGTTGGAGATCAGCCATTTCTAAATTGATTAAACACCTGACACCAACCACGCAAAATCACTCTTTTTTGCAAGAAGCTAATTGGAAAATACAGCATTTCCAAATGTGAAAAAGTCCATTAAGTTTAATGCACATTTTTCTAGTTGGACTGAACAACTTACCTAAATTAAGAGATTATCCATGTGAATGATTACTGCACAATTTGTGAGTAGAGCTACGTTTCACTCTGATCTGTTCAGCATTCATGTATTAAGAGACACTGTTTACAACACAAAAGGAACAAACTCAGTCAATAACATAAGCAACACAAACAAAATGCTGAGATTTTGAGACTTTCATGCTTCCTTGCACTTTCCTGACAGCTTCAACTTCTACATGAGATCTACATAAAATCACTTAGAACTACTGTTGTTTGAAAATTCTGGGGTAATTAACATTTTGAAACAGTTTAAAAACTTAGGACTTAGATTTTGAAATAAGTTTAGTCATGCTCTGGTACATGTTTTCTTCCATTGTAATTTCTTTTCTTGTCACCATCATTTCTCTGGCAATTTAGCACAATAGAAATGCTTCACTGTCTGCTTTTATTTTTATTTTTCCCAAAGTCGGTATTGGTTAAAGAGTTGAGATGGTAAGTTAACCTTGGGTAAAACCAGTGCATACCTCTGACTTTAATATATTGAGTTGTAGCCTTTGATGAATCCACAAGGGCTAAGTTCAATAGCCCTGGTGCACTGTGAAGCAGCAGGGTCACCCTCACTGGGCAGCAGCTCATTAAAATGTAGAAAAAAAGGGTTTGGAAACCTGCCTCGTTAGCGCTTTCTTCTACATTTGATCTGGCGAGGTCCTGGGGATGTATTCTATTTTACTGTTTGCCAGTCAAAAGCACACCGGGTGATTTCGGTTGCTAGGTCAAATAGGATGATTAAACGGAAAGCAATTCATTGGTCAGATCAGGTGATATGCAAATGTGAGCCGCGGTGCTGTGCCAATGCCTGGCAAAGAGGAAGCTCTATCACCAAGACGTGCCAAGAATATTCTGAGCTATTGTTACCGGGAGAAATTGAAATGGAGATTGAGCTTTAAGGAATGCAGTTTTTTTTTTTTACAATAATAATGCTGTGTGGATTGAATTTAGAGCAGCCGTTTGCTTATTTTGTCCTTATACCTGATAAGTCTTGGCTGTTTACAACCAGACAAAAAATGCCCTGAAATGAAACGATCAGTGTTTGAGTATATGAATAATTAATATGTGCGACAAAAGAAATGTTAGTACTTTGGAGGCCATTCAAGTGTCAAATCAAATCACACACACTTCGGCTAGTTCAAATATTTGAGACAATTTATTGAAATTTTATTAATAAAATGCTTGGGGCGGCTGTAATTATCTTGTGTTGAGTGCCTGCGGTTTGTGCCTCTGAGGGCTATTTAGTGTCATAGGCGGACTCACAGTGAGAGGTTGTCCTGATGATTAGCCCCTGTTAGTGTCAGGTCTCATCCACTTCTCTGTGTTATCCTTTAGCATTAGTCTAATGGCCCAGGAAAACCACCTAATGACTTCACCACTGATTAGCATCTGCCACCGCTGTTAGCTGCACTCACAGACTAACACATTGTGTACACATGGACACAGTCTGACCAGGGATCAAATATACAAGTGGTGTAGGGCAAATAACATGCCAAAAATCCTGAGATGAAGTTGTACATGCCTGACAGTGACTATAGAAAATCATGGCTATTATCTACTGTCTCTACATGTACATTGCCTTAAAACAATATTCAACTATGTACGTATTTGGACAGTACTGACTTTTTGCTGAAAGTTGACTCGGGAACATTCAGAAAACAAGAACCTTAATATACAGCAAGTTGAACTAACTTAAGGTAATTTTTATTGAACCATCGGTGCAATTATTTACTTGAACTCTGGAACTCAAACCACTTTATTATTTTAAGTGCACACACCACTGGTAGCAGAATTTGTGCTTTGTTTATTGACAGTGGAGATGGCAAGTGTCTATGCTGTTGCATAGAGCTGCCAGACCTACTTTTGGACTAAATTGTAACACATTCCAAAGCAGCTAAATGTGTTTTAAAACCCATGAACACTACAATGTGGTGTGGTTGTCGATGTGGCAATGAGCAGCAAGTCGGCCATAAAAAAACAATATCAACAGTGAGTCCCTGGGGGCCCAGGGCTTAATCTGTGGTTTCTGAAAAAGCTACATGTCTCCAATATACAGAAGATGAGCCTTCAAATGGGACATATTATGCCTTTTCTTTCTGCAAAATAAAGCACAGATTACTGCATGTAATCTCAGCTGCATGTCTTTTCCCCTGCCGGCCACACCCATCTCACTACTATAGCCAATGCAAACAGTGAAAGTACTTAGAAACTTCTTAAAAGAAGGTCGAAACTAAGACTTAGAATCTCTGCAGCATAGCATATACATGTATATGTAAATAAAACAAAATGCGACTACACACGTTTTTGACAAACAGAAAATGTGGTAGAAAATTCAGAAATGTGAAGTTAACATAATATACCTTTAACGTGTCTGTGTGACTCTAAGGGTTGTGTTTACTGTGTCCCCATGTATTGGTATACTAAGCTTTATGTTGTATGAAGGAATATGCTTGAAGGCGGGCCTGTTTTGTGTGTCCTGTCTGAAATCTGGCCGTCTATAAAGGGACCTCTTCACATGCTGCTCTGGTGATAGATTGTCACTTATGCCGCAGCTGACAACCAATCTGGCATCAGCGATTATAAAGCCCTCACCTCTTGATGTGTTCCTCTCTTGCCACAGGACCCCCCTCTTTCTCAAACACAGAAATCCCATTTTGTGTCAGAGAGCGGTGAGATGAGTTTGTGTCTGGTGTGTCTTTCACGTGTCTGCTGATCTATGATAGAGGGCTGGAGCTGTGTAAGGCCAAGTCTACACCTCCAGATGGATTTTTGTAAACAACTAATATCGGCTACAATTTGGGCTTGAAGAATTTCAAACTGAAGAGTGCAAAACATACTCTTACTTGCACACTATATTCACATTTTATTTACTGGAAAACAATCTGAACAGTAATGTCAGCTTCAGCCTTTGATGTTTACAACATACACAATTTAGATACTGACCATGCTTTTGTACAGTGCTTTGCTGAAGTATAAAGAGAAACTCCACAAATAGACACTGCATTTTGACAAGGGTCTGATCCAGCTGTTTGGAAATTTAGGCGGTTTGGTGGTGGTCACTTCTGTCAGACTGTCCTAGGGCAGCTGTGGCTACACAAGTAGCTTACCACCACCAGTGTGAAAGAGGAGTGAATGAATAATGCAATTGTGAAGTTTCTTTAGGTGTCAAATAAACCGCTATATAAAACCAGTTCATTATCAATATAAAAAAAATCTATAGCATTGTAGTACTAATTTTGCATTCAACCCATAAAATTCCATTCCTATTTATTGAAATATCCCAAACTCAAAATAATAAGATGTAATGCCCAGCCCCATTAGAAGTTCATGTCACCTGGTCTGGTTCAGCTCTTCATGTCCCATGTTCTTGTTGCTTTTTACTCTGGCTATAATGCTCTATTTTGGTCTATTCACTTTTTCCCTATTCCATCATGACCTGTCCCTGAGCTTCTTGATCAGTAAATATCCCTCTGTGTGCAAAGCCTCTCTTGTGATGGGGACATGATCAAGAAACATGCTCACAGTCAGCCAGCATTCACCAGGGAACTGTGGGCGCAGCGTGGACACTCCTTTGAGAGCACTACACACAAATACATGGTGTGATTAGACAGTGCTTCTCTGTCTGTGTGTGTCTTTATATTGCTGTTGTATGAAAGAGTCACTGGCCCGTGTGTTTACTATGTTGATCCTGAGGGAGCACAGTGCATCTTTAATAAGACTCTGTCCATGGTGCTAACAAATAGATGTGGCAACAGTCATTGTACAGGAACACCAGTGCAAACGTCCAGGGCTGTCTAGGGACATCAATGACTTTAGTGTTGGTGCACCACAGGCCATCAGCATCAATGTCACACACTGCAATGTGGTAAAGAAAAAACAACAGATTCTCCTAAACCAATTTCTGCAACTGGAATGTTTTCAGAAACATGGATTGGCACAATTTCAGGATAGAACGACTGTTCATTTTAATCATTTATCATACTGTATATGAATCAACAGTTTTGTTTTTAAATTGTCAGTTAACAGTTATTTCCTAAATTGATGTTTCTAAATATAAGACTGCAAAAACCAGTGTGCCTAAATTTGCATGGATTTGTATTGCACAAGACTTTCATAAACTGAGAAGTCAAACCACTCAGCAATTGGTGGAAATATTCCTGGCAGCAAACACTGGCACTCACTCTTGGCATCTTTCAAACCTCTTTGTTTACTTTTAGCATTAAATGCATTGGTGATTACTTTCTTTTGTGTTTTGCTGGCTGCTAAATTTTATTCCAGTTCAAGTCTTGCTGTCCTCATATAACTGATTGTTTTTTCTTTCGGTTGAATAACAGTGGCTTTAGTTTGCAAATAGCTTTCAATTTTCCACATTTGAGGAATCACACTGTACATGGAATTTCCTGTGTGCTTGCTGGCACTTTGCGGGAATATGTGGGAATAATTCCCATTGTTACCAAGTGGGTAGAATTTTCAAAATGTAAAAGTTGCTGCACAATTTAAACCCTGACAATTAATTTATGCTGGATATGTCCCCTCAATGCCCTTCAGACTTTATTGTGAACAGAAAATGTATTATATTTTGTATAAGCTCAGGTGATATTTGTTTCAACCTATAATAAAATGTACTGTTGAGATTCTAAACTAGCATTTAAAAGACGTTTTAAACATTGTTTTTTAATTATTGTGATATCATTGATGGCATTGATTATGGCCAAGATAGTTGTGATCCAATAAAGTCTATATCATCCAATGCCTAAACCAGACTATATTGACTACATTGATTTAAGTTTCTTGTTAGTTTAATTATAAATACCATTAGCATATCTATCTGTGTATGATGTGTTATTCTGACTAACTGCTGTCTCACAGTCGTGGGATTCTTTTTTCAGACATGTCAAATCTGATTTTGATCTTTGGGCGCACTGATTATAGCATACTCGAAACACGTTGCTGCACAATTTTCTACAAAGCCTCCAAAATATGACACACCACAAAGACGACATGATTGTTAATAGAAATCCGTGTCATTCCAACGTAAGGCTTAAGAGCGGCTTTTGAAATAGCATACTTTTTGGTTTTATCCATTAGCCGAACCTCTCCTTTTCTACTTTTTGCCATTTTGCTTGACATTTTAAGAGTCACCTTCTGTAGAAAATACCAAGAAGACAAAAAAGTTCAAAGGCAGGTAGTCTTAAATATAGAGTGATAATGATGGAGGCTCTGAGTCACTAATTTGCTTTTTTTCCCAAAGAGCTTTTGTCTGGTGAGAAACAGCTTGACCCCTTTTACATTGCGCTTTTTATCGTCTGGAACAAGAGAAAGAGCAGGATACTCAAACACATTATCATGAGTCATTTTACATACATTATCTGTTGTGTTCTTTGTACATGTAAGGCATATGGAGAAAGTCCTTCAAGTACAATGAAGGTTCTATATTATGAAAAATTAAGCTTGTTTGAAAGCTGTTTCTACCTTAAAAACGAACTGACCCTGTACAGTAGGTGATGTCATAGGTTGGGGCAAATTACAAAGTGCTCTTGCCTGCTCCTGCACTGTCAACAAATGTACTTAGAGAATCATTGTTGCCACCTCCATTTAATATCATATCTGATATGAGGAAGTTGTCTGTTTTGCTGTGAGAGTGTCACGGCATTGTTTAAATCCCACATGAAGTAAAAAAGTAGTTGGAGTTTTGGAAGTGGTAACCTAAAAATGTCCAAAATAGAATATAAATGTGCGAAAATAACATAATATAGGACCTTTAACCTTCTTCCGCCCCCTATAAAGCCGATGTAGAGTTGGGATTTTGGAGAAAAGCCACACATAATTTATCAAAGCTTTAATACTATATTTACATATTAGCTCTTTTGACATGATTTTAAACTAAACATAACCAGGGTTACTCAACTGCTCAATACCTGGATCATTTTGTACCAAATATCTTCTTCATGCTTTTTTTCTTAGATGGCATTGAAGCTGACCAAACTTGCATCTTGTGGATAATGGCTCTATAGTTAACTGCAGTTTACAACAAAGCATTATAAACAAATTGGCATTTTTATTACATGAAAAAAATGACCCACATTTTACCTTTATAATGCTGCATTCAAAAGTCATCCTTGATTGCATTCTTCTGCCTGTATACATTTGCTGATTTCCTCCGCTGTTATAAATACCTGTTAATTGAACAAACAATCACAACTTTGACTTCAGAAGCAACACGCTACTTTGAAACATTGCACATAGTCGGTTTAAAGACTCCACTGGATCAAGGGTTCACTGGGGGCACGTCAGACCTACCGCTTCTAAAAAAAAAAGACAATAGCGCTGATTAATAATAGTGCAGCCTGACAGTGAAGAGCTCTACTAAACACACTCACTTTAACTGCTCTGTCAGTGTCTTAAGAGCTGTGTTTACCTTCCTATATCCTTCCACCAAGAGCGAGGTGACACTTAACAAGCACAAATAGGTAGTTTAGCAAGTGGGCGCTAATGTCTTTTGATAAGTTGTAAGAACTATGTGCTATGTACCCCCTTCTTTTCATCTTTGGCTTTTTCCGCAACTCATACACTTCAAAACAACACTTTTTGGAATAAAAGCTAAGAAATGATCAATTCTGAATATCTTACCATAAAAAGCAGTGATTTTATTGTGTTCTATAAACCTAAATGTCTGTCACTTCGCTGTACTTTTCATAGTCAAGAATATTGCGGTATTGTGTCGGCGCGCTGGCATATTGTAATTACAGATCAGACAGGCGTGCTTTTTTGTTTTTAATGTCAACCGGCGTGTTGTTTTTGTCCCCCGTGGATGAGTCCTGCCTTCTTTAATTAAAGCCACTCTTATAATTAGTGTCAAATGCTGCAAACACTCGCACTGTGTTTATGGGGTAATGAAGACAGAGCAGTTAACACAATCACTGTAGGAGTTAGCGGGTCATTATAAAACAACAGACACGCCACATCTCAAAATACCTTCTGTCATTTTTCCATTTAGGGATGAACATAAATTTGTGACTAATCCGACTATCCAAGACCATTCCGAGACCACAGTAGTCTGAGACCACAGTAGTCTGAGACCAAGATCAAAGACCAGACTGAACGTAGACCGAGACATAACCAGGACTTTCGGGGTCCAAGTATGAGGCAAGACCAACACAAAGTCACATTAAGACCAGATAAGTTCAAAAACACAGATTAAAACTGAATAAAACACAATGGCACAAAATGATGATATGTAATGTAATAAATTCATCATGTGATGTGTAGTCCTGGTCTTGGCCACTGCAGCTGCTGCACTATTTCTATACTTAAAAATGTCAAACCAGTCTAATCAATTGATTATCCAATAAAAGTCAAAAACACACACACACACACACTGACTCATTGAAGTAGACACAACAGTGAAAGACATTAATGTAAGTTAACTGCATACTCCACATACAAAACATGTAAATTGCGGCTAGTATTAAATCTGAAGCTGCTAGTAACTTTTGAAGAATACTTTTTACTCTAGCCAGTAAGAAAAAAAGTTCACGTCAAGCCCTGATTGAGCTTTGCTAATTGAATTTGTTCATTAAGAAGTATTACAACATTGCATCTAATGAAGTGGCCAGTGGGTGTACATTTTTGGCCATAGTGGAAAACCAACAAAGCCTGTTTTTCTCATAAATACATTTCCACTGTGTCCACCGCCACATTGCGAAGGTGCTGTTCTACATTTTGAGCCTGTCTCGTTGCTGTGATCACATGCTAATTTCCCAGCTAGTCTCACAGGGTGCTGATAAAAAGACTTGGGGTGCCAGCTCCCTAATGCCTTCCCTTCACAGCATGAGGTACGCTTCGTCGTCTACCTGCTTCTCCTTTTCCTTCCGCACACACACACTTAATTGGATTAGCTTTGACAGTAATGCACTACCGGTCCGCGTGGCACAAACAGCCCACTAATAAATTGCGTGCAAGAGAATTAGCGCTCGGGCTATCATCACTTATGAGATTATAGGAGGAGAGAGTGGCGGAGTTAAGTAAGTGTGTTGATGAAAGGCGGAGAGGGTTGGTGACCTATAGAAGACCAGCAGAAGCCTGGACACAGCAGAGACATACAAGTAATTAGCCCCAGACTAAGCAGCGCACCATGCAGACAGCCTAATAATAGTGTCATTGCTATTAATAACCAGAATGATAACGGTGAACGTAATTATGACACTAATAATCATAATGGTGTAAATCATGTTCCAAGTTAGCGCCTTAATCGCTGTATGCATGTATGTGTGTGTGTGTGTGCACGTGTGTGTATAGGCCTATGTGTGTGCGGCTAGAAAGTAATAGATTAATTTGACAGTGTGTTTATGATATGATGTCATTAAGGCCCTGTGTGTATCCACCGTCGGATTATCATTTGTGTAATGTTGTTTGATTGCGGGGGGCTTCACGCTGTTGTGTTGCTATTTATCTCTTACTTACAATCACTCATGTTGATTTAAGTAGAGCTTGAGCCCCATGTTATAAGCTTCCTCATACCACTGCAATTACATTTTTATTCATGTTTGAATTAGCCATTGATTAGTAATTCATTTTACCACTCATCTGCTATATTTGTATTGTAATATTGTAAACATTATATATACACTCAATGTTTGTTAATGTGTCAAACAAAAATTACACAGCAATTCAATTCAATACATTATCATAGACCAAAACAAGTCCAAGACAAGACCTAGGCTTTTAGAGTCTTAGACAGAGTCATGACTAGACACATTCCAAAACACAGATAAATTGTTTTATAAGAAGCAATTGTTTTGAAAAATATCCTTGTAACAATATCATAAAAGTAATAAGTGTTCAAATTAAGTGTTTAATCCCAATAATAATTTGTGGTGTCCAAGACTTTGACAAGACCGTTGACAAAACAAAGAAATCACTTAATCAATACATAATGTTTTGAATGGGAAAGAAGTAAAAATGAAATAAAACGGTTTACCAATGTTGAAAAAATAATGCAGCCTGTAAAGTCAGAACAGCACCCAAACTTAATTTTTATTATGATTGTGTTTATTTTACAAGGGCACATGTAAATTAGCATGTACAGGAGGTAGTCACATGACATCTTTTTATTACAGCCCATAATCAAGTCGTACAGTACTCCTCATCCAGCGCCTGTGCTAACCTTGTGTTCCCTTCTTCTCTTTCACTTAGCTCTAAGAACACACTGTTCCTGCCTCCAGCACATTATTTTGTTCACATCCAACTAATTTTTACCGGTGCGAAGCGACCTTTTCCCGGTGCCTCTCTGCCGTGCTTCCCCTTGACCTTTCAATGCTTTGCCGTGTCTGCTTTGTCCTTTTGTTTGGCCTGAGGTAATATCTCACATCAACACTGGTGATTTATTTACTGCCTTTTACAGTGGGCATAAAGCCACAGGCACAAATACCTTTAGTATTCTAAGTAGATTTTGCCCTTTTTTTCTGTGTATTTCTGTCATTTTGCAAACCTGGTTCATGCATTTAGATAGTCGCCCTTTGTAAAACTGCCTGTAAAACTTGCCTTGCCATAGTCACCCTTTGTAAAACTGAAATCATGTGGTTTGGTCAGACATGACTTTGTTTTGTTGTTCCACTGTTGCGCATGCTGCTGCTGACGATAATATCTGTATTAAACTATGGTATGCGGTCCAAATCTGTAGCAAACTACACCATTTTACACTGTAACACATAGATAAATAATGGTTTCTGGCTCTAGTAACTTCCATTAAGTTGGAGGTAGATTTTAATTTGAATACACTAATATTTAAATTGAAATTTACTACACATATTTAAACTGCTAAGAAAATATTTAAATGTTTGCAAATCAAATGTTTTTCAAAGGGCAAGGAATTTTACAAATGCAAGGATTTTTATGTGAATCAACATGCTAAATAAGGTGACTCTTCCAATTTCACCTCCTTCAACCCCATTTTCTCCTTTAATCTGGTGACTCACTCCATCTGTTTTGACTGACTGCCAGTCAGCCTAAGCAGCGTATGATGGAGGGTTATTGCACAAGATTTGGAAACCTCTGTTCCTATTTGCCGGAGGCTCTTTCTCTCACAATCCTGTCTTGGGCTGAATTCATTACCAGCGCTCACAGCTGGCTGTGTTTGCTGTAGGTGGCAGCATCCTTTTCATAGAAGCTGCTGCAGTTATGCCAAAGTTGAAGTTTGCCTCAGGGCCACAGTTCATTTGAAGGCTTTCCTCGCTTTGATTTTCTGAAGAGAGATTTGTTCTCCTGTTGACCCAGCTGTACAGAGCTGACTATATCATAGGAGTTTGCCATTTACCACCAGACCTTTTCACCTAAGCTAAATGAAGCAAAGGCAGAATGTGCCAAATCATGTCTCAAGAGAACATGTTCAATGTGGAGCCTGAGTCTTAGTTATTGTAAGAATGGTGTTGCATTTATACTGCAGTATTTCTGCCACTATACCACTATAGCTAATGGCTCACACTTTCATACACTGTGTATGATTCAGTGTCTTCTTACTCAAGAACTTCCAAATGTTCTGTTTTTGGACAATATGCTCTGCCACTCAAGCCTCACTAGTGAGAAGATATTGAAAAGCTTCAATAGTCAGGTAGTAGTAGTACAAGTTTCCCTCTAACAACATAGGAAAAGCCAGACTGTGTGATCAAGCAGAATGTCTGCATTATCAGTACTACAATACCCATAAGCCCTGGGGTTTACACTGTCAGCCAACCAATTAACTCCAAATGTTCCTGTCAGCCAATTATGCTGAAATAATGATACTTTGGATTCCCGCAACACACGGCACATACATGCCACCTGACTCTGCCAGCCTCCCTGTGTGTCTGTGTGTATCTTTGTTCATGCATGTATATGTCTATGTGTCTGTGTGCATGTGTGTGATGATGATGAAATAGCCATCTGCCACAGGCAAGAGGGTGCGAATTCCAAATGAAGATAAGTCGCTGGCTTCACACAGCAGCAGCAGTATAATTGTGAATGAACAGAGAGCATTTGTGCCTCCAGGCAATGCAACCTATACCTTCCCTCTACAGCAGCAGTGCTTCACTTACAAAAACACTGGTCAATTATTCCTTTTCTCCAATTTAATCCCTTTTAGCCTTTTCTTTCTTGTTCCTGTTCCGTTCTCTTTGAAGACGAAGTGGGTCGGACCGAGAGCCGTGTCAGCTGTTTTCAGATATTTGTCGAGTGCGGGTGTGATGTGCCTTTTCACGTGTGCTGAAATAAGATTAAGATGTGAAGAGAGAAAGGAGACATTTACATTGTATTTGATGTGAGCCAGACCAGCGCCGTGTTCATTAAGGTGCTCTCAAGGTCTTTTCGCTGCTCAAACGATCAAATGATATAATGATAACACTCCGGCCTTAATAGTTGATGGCAATTTAAGCTCTTATGGGGAAATTGTGTCTATTAAAGGCACTTTGCAAAACTGTAGATATACAACTAACATCTTTTTCCATTACAAATGAACAGCTCTTTCAGTGTAATGGTTCCTTTTAAAGACCTCAAAATGATTTTTTTAAATCTTTTGTTGAATTTCTCAAAGAAGTGTTGACACGACAGTGATTTTCTGAACAGTTAAATTGCTGCATTTAAAGAAGTCCTACTGTCTGAGACTGGCTCCTGTTATTAACTTGAGTCAACAATGATCATTAATGGTGCTCTTTCAAGTGCCAACAGCATCTTTTATCTGCTTCCGAACAGAGTGTATGCCCACAAAAGCCAACACTTAAATTAAACTATATGTAAAAACGTTTTGGATGAAAGTTACTAGTTAGTGGTGCAAGCTAGCAGAGTATTTAGTGTTCCTGGTTTCCAGCAAAAGGTCACTGAAACCAGCTGATACATACATTAATGATCTTCAACCTAAAATATCACTTCTGTCCAAAACCAAACCAAATTCTTTTTTCCTGGGAACTGAAGTATATAATTGTGAATGAACAGGAAGTGGAAATTTTATGTTCTTGTAAATAGTTGGGTAAGCTTCCATTTTGGCCTTTCAACTAAATGGCCACTGTGTAGTGTACCACACCTAAGGCCCATAATTGCCCATGATTTCAGTCATTCATGGGCCCCTAACAAGAATATCCCAAACAAGATGAAAACGTATAGGCTACTAACTTTACTGTTGCAGTTGTAGTTGGGAGGCAATCATTTTCGATCTGGGTTAGAAAAAATACTTGGCAGTAATAGTAACAGTTGTTGTGATATTCTATAAGGTTTTGTAGACTTTTGTTTTTATAAAATTTTATGAAGTTGGTGTCAGACTATGAAAGTGGTGTTGGACAAATGCTAATGTCCAGTTTGCAATGTAACAGGGCAGGTAAGATGTCTCCCTTTAGAGCTTATCACTGTCAATCACAGCACTGCAGCTCCCATTATATCTGTCATACCAGACTCTATATACATTCATATATTCTATAGGATTGTATTGCCTTGTCAATATATTTTGTGTATTTTGTCTTCAATGATGTGTGTGTCTGCGCTCCTTGGTGCATAGACAAACCCTACACAAGAGACGTCACAGACACAAAAGACCTAATATATGTATAGGAGGGCCTCTGTGTCCCAGTCTTATGGAAATACAGTCTAGCTCACTGTCTCTTGCCTCGCTGGTAATGCCTGCTGCTAAACCCCAAATGGACCATTATCTGTCTGCGGAGTGGGAGGGTCAAGAGACCTCGGATGGAAATTGGAACTGGGGGGTAGGGAAGCATTAATTCAACGGGGGACCAGCGACACACACACTCAACACACAATCATATGCACACCTTTGGATGGTTAGTAAATATGCATACATACAAATGGGGAGGACACACCACAAGGATATGCATGCATGATTTAGCATGCTGGATTTTGAATGTATACTCACATCCATACTTGCCAGTTATCTCAGATTGCAAAGTGCTATGATGGACCTGTTTATCAGTGGTGCAATATAACTATTTACCTTTGTTACTTTTTCTAAATTATTCTCAATTTGTTTTCCAATAATATTAGGTCTAATTAATAGTTACTATGGGTTCTCTGTAGGGTTCTCCAGCATTCTCCCTCCGTCCACAAACATAACTTATTTGTTTGAGAATTTGTGACAGTTTCTTTTCCCATTTCATCACAGGTCTCACAAGAAACATCAATTGCTTTTCAACAGAGAGGAAATAGAACAATGCACATCCGACTACATGGTGTTTTAGTAGATGAACTTGCATTGTTTCCGTTCAAGTTCAAGTTGCCGACCTGTGTATGTCCGTAAATATGCATACATTCAAATGGGGGTGGACACTCTGCAGGGATATGCATGATTTAGCACACTGTATTTCCAATGCACACTCTCTCCCACACTTTAGCAGTTATCTCGGATTCCAAAGCGGCCACGATGGACCTAACTGTGCACCATAATCTACACTGGCCACATGCTTAGGAGATCAATGCTGTGATTACACAGGAAGACTCCAGACCAGCATCTTCCTATCCCCTCTCTTGCACGACCTTATCTCCCAGGCTTAATCAAATTGCCAGTTGGAAGCAGAGGCTGCCGGATGAAGGTTGCGGATGGGAGATAGCCTGTGTGCAAAAAGAGCGGAGGAGAAAATAATGAACAGGAGACTAGCTCGCTGCTTGGCTCCATAGCCTGAGAGTGGTGGAGGTGTTAAAATGGATGTGGACAGACGTTATGTGTCAGCAGCCTGGCGTTCAATTCTGCTTCTCATCTGTTGCATTAACACCCTCTCTCCCTCTCGATCGCCCCCTCCTTGCTTAGTGCTCTGTAACCTAGTGCTATCTTGGGCTGTCAACCTCTTTCAGCCAAATCTTGTCTTTCTAGCTTTGACAACACAACTTCTTTTTATTTGCTTTTTTTTATTCTCTTCTATCCCTTTCTTTCCTTCAGCTCAGATCTGCATATCTTCAGCCTGTAATTGACATTTCCCATTTGCCAGCCTATTTTTCCCTATCGGCGGCAAGCCAGTGTCGTCAAGGCAACGGCGATAGGGACCCTGCATTTGGAGCGAGCAAGAGGAGGAGAGGGGGGGTTATTGGCTTCTTCTTCACACACATATATGCATAGAGACACACACACACAAACCTCCCCTGACCTAACAGGACCCTCAGCAGCCCACTTAGGGAATAGTTAATAAGCAAAAAAATAATCACGAAGGTGGCATTCAATAAGGGCATTTAAGCTAATTTAAGGAATTAATGAGCATTTTATGATCCCTCAGGGCACAGCGAGCCTGGGCTAAAATGGTTATGCACTTTATGTACACACTTATAATCCTTCAAGATGTTGTATCCATATGGATTAGAATACAAAGGGCTATTAAAAATAATAACAAATCTTGTTGCGCACTTCATGAAAAAAGTCATGTCGCGGTTTGCACCATGGGAGGGATCACAGACAGATGGTGACTATATTTGATCTTTCTTATTATATTTGTTTGGCACATCATCATTTTCACTTCTACTGGACAGAATGCTTTCCTACAGACTACAACAGACACAAATTTTTTTGGATTCTGTTCGATAAGTTCAAATAATGACACTAGATAATGATC
>JAVQKG010414063.1:0-10053 GCA_036025885.1 Hypseleotris bucephala | reverse complement strand
ATCCCCAAATCAATCCAGTTCGGCGTCTATACTGTATCTAGTATCTGCAAAGTTAAAAAGTGATCCGGCAATTCATTTTTGAGTCATTGCGTTCACGCGTCCGCGGCTGCAGCTGCATGAGTCTAGTTATTAACACACATGAGCACAGTGCATTTGACATCATGTTCAAACTTACCTGAAACTGACTACAAGTCCAACTTCGGAGAAGATATCTTTCAATTGTTCCTCTGTAGCTTCATAAGGAATGTTTCCCACTAAAATATAAACAGATAACACAAATCATCAACAATAATGGAAAGTGACAAAGTGACAAACTATTGGTTAGTTTATCGGTCTTAGGGCAAATCAGCAAAATTTGTGGAATCTAGCTGCATTTCTTAATTTTATTTTCTATGGGCATTTTCCGGCAGCACAGCAGCTACTGTTAACAGTATAGTAGTAGTTTTACTGTAGTAATTAGTTTTAATAGGGTCTGGCTGCAGGCTCGACCACCTCGTACCTCCACCACCATGTATGTACCTCCATCACCACGTACCTCATGAAAAAAGCCACAGTTCCTATGGTTGTACATTTTATAAACTGAAATCCAAATGTATGGTCTTCAATGCATTTCTATCTGACCACTTTAAATTTTACCAAAACTTTGCCATGATTTTGAATTGTAATCTGCCCAAGTCTGCTTTTACTTTCAAGCATTGTACGTTGATGACAAAGTTTTAGATTTAGTTATAGGTTTATTATTTATTTATTAGGTTTTAACAATAATTTAGTAATTTACAGTCTGTTTTGACAACGTAGCCATGAATATGGGGTGGTTGCTTTAATGTAATCTTCTAATCGAAGTTCCTCTCATTGATCTCTTGTACCTCTTGTAGGAGGTACGTGGTGGTGGAGCCTGAAGCTAGACCCCACTCATTAGTTTTCCTCAGTAGTAGGCTAGTTGTTAAATCTCAAACGCAGATGTTCATAACAGGGAGTTGGGCATTTCAGACCTGTTCTTATTTAAATTTGTTTATAGTTTGCAGTTAATAAAAAGATTGTTCATACAGAAATGTCCGTCTTGTTGAACACTATAGTTTTGATAACTCGTTGCATAGCTAGTGCAACCAGCCACATTGTCTTAAAAGAATAGGCATTGTATAAATGAATGTAACGTGAACCGAGACAGCCCTGCATGACAGTACATTTAGAAAAGCAAGACTCTTACCAAACACTGATCGAAGAGAGCGATCTACAGCGGGATCTCTGGCTGCAGCGGCGGCAGCAGCGGCGGCTACAGCGGCAGCAGAGGCTAGGGTCGCCATTTTGGGACAGAATTTTGTGTTACACCCGGAAACTCAAAGAACCATTTCCGCTTCACACAACACCAAACAATTTTCAACATTGAGCACTAGACTGCGCTAACTAGCCACCTTACCTATTCCGTTATTAATGTGTTAGTATTCATTGTTTTTACGTAAGCCGGAATAAAGTTAATAAACATACAGGTAAGCATGAGTTAGATATTGTAGTCAAAGCTTAACATCAGTCTAGCTTTAGCTAATTAACGATAGACAAACACCTGTCACTCTTCTAGAAGTTACATGAGGTTTTTAATAAGGCTGAACCATTGAGGGTATATCTCGATGGGCTGAACTCACTGACCACCGGGATACTAGACAAGATCTGGTAAGTTTTGGCATGACATTTTTTTATCAGTAACTTTATAATGCCTACTATTGCCGTTCAGCTTTTGTAATGTGATAGCTATATCAGCTTTGTAACGTCTTTTTTTAACGTTATTGTGACATAGTTCCTGTGGTTGCTGTAATTGATCTTACATGCCTGTCGTTTCTAGTGTTCTGCAAAATACAGTGTAAAATACAATAGATTTTTTTAACTTCTCCTTGCATGAAACTTAAGTTAAAATTAAGTAAATTTTGATAAATGTAGTTGTTTATGTGTCAATTATGTTTCCAATTATCCGAACACAATCTTTTAATTTGTATAGTGTGTAAATGTGCTTCATTGTAGCAGTTTTTTCCCCGTTATTGCATTGCCAAGGCACGTAAAACAACAACAAAACAAAATAACATTATACAAAATACAAAAAAATCCACACATATATTAAAAAAAAAGTAAACAAATAGCTTTATTACACAAATAATGCCTAATAATTGTTAAGTAATTAAATCAACAGTTACATACATATATGTACATTTTATGTTCTGTCTAATTTAAAGTTAACCAGCCAACACACATCAACTAAAGTCCTGCTTCTTGAGGTCATCCCCATAGAGTATATAAATATATGTGATATATATCTCTTGTTATCTAAGTTGATAAACCTTTATATTTAGAAAAGTATCGTGGTTCCACTGGGGCTCGAACCCAGGACCTTCTGCGTGTAAAGCAGACGTGATAACCGCTACACTATGGAACCGGATGATTTCATTGGTGGAGAGAATTAACTACATCATGTCAACTTCTACAACGTGCTGTTAGGTCATTTAGCAGCGCTAATGTACAAGCATGAATGTGCCAAATATGCGTTTAAAATAATTGTTTGATTAAATGCTTATTTACTATTACATGCAGCTTTTCTCACAATATCAGCAAATGTTTGAGCTGCAGCAACCAATGGCTAGGCAGTGGTGAAAACAAACAGTAGCCTACATAATCTTTATCACCCTTCTAGATGTAAAATAAAAAGTGTCAGGAGATTAGATTTTGCCCTCTACATAGGCCTACAATTAGCGTAAATCTCTTGCTTTGTTCTCCAGAATTCTTAAAAGAGAGAGCATCACCCACTCCAGTAATACAGCTGCAAATCTAGACAGGACAATAGCACACTTCCAGATTAAAACATGATCACAGAATCCACCACAGACCAACGTTATAATTTGTAATATTTCAAATCTTCTCTGGAACTATTACAATTCAGACATGTCATATATTCTAATTTCAGTAATTATACAGGCGAAACGCAATATGGAATCACGATGGTCCGCGTCTGCAGATTGGCCGTGTGAATGTGATAACTCAAAAACGAATCACCGGATCACTTTCAAACTTTGCAGACACTTAGATATAGTAAAGCCGCCGAACTGAATTGATTTGGATATTTCTGCAATGAATATTAATTAAGTAATTAATTAATTAAGTATTAAATTTGTGAATACAATAACTCAGAATGTATTGCCCCATCTTCTTCAAAATTTGACTAGAAACTAGATTGAGTTTGATACTTCCGCGATGAACAATAATTGATTAATTAACAAATTAATTATTTTGAGCATTTTATTTGAGCCATTAATCCTAGTGAGCATTAACCAAATCTCATGAAATTTGGCACAGTGATCCAGGCTAGGGTCTATTTAATGGGCATATGCACAGCAATAGCAATATGATGCCATTTATCCCAATAGCGCCACCTATGGACTGAAATTAAAATGTAGTTTTCGAAAATTTACTAAATTTGGCAAAAGTATTCTCCACAAACATTCAGACAAATCACAAAAGTCAATCAGACCCATCCCATATTTGTCATGGTTAATTTCTTGTTAACAATAATACAATAAAAGCCCTTAGAAACCACACAATCTCTGATTAAGAAGGTTGTCGGTGTTACAGCAGTTGACGTAGACGCATGGGGTGTTTCGCTGATATACATTTGCTGTCGTGTACGACATGGATCTACTTTAGTTTTTAATCTCACACACATTCAATAGATGGTAGTTAATTATTGGATTTCCACTAATTTCAACAATCATCTCTACATTCATAACCAGAGGCCCATGTGGACACACAGCACCCCTAAGGTTGTCTTATGTTACATAAAAAATGACAAGTAGGTCAGTCAGTCAGGACCATTGCTGCAGTCTCCTTGATCACTTAAACACTTCAATGGGACACAAAAGCCATTAAAGGGACATGTCATAAAAGTAATCTATCTGTCCTGCGAGTGCATATCACAACCACAAGGCTTTAGTTTTACTTACCACAGACATTTTAGAAGCATAATCAGGTTGACACAACCTATTGTTTATCACAATATAAAAAATCTGTTCAGTAATGAGATCTGCAACAAATACAGCTGTAAATGCCAGAGCGTGGCACAAGTGTTAATTTCTGTTCGTTGTCCCAGGATAGCGGCAAGTAACAGAAGGACATATGACCTTACTTATAGGTTAAAGGTGGTCTTGATTTTGTATGATCCACTGTTTGAGATTTGTTTGGAAGATTGTATAGTTTGTGAGTCTCTGATTGTAAGCAAAGATTCCATTATTTCGTAACACTGATTGACAGCACTGCTTGTGTGAATGTGCCTCTGTGTGTGTGGCACCGAATACTGTGGCCATGGTCCCAATCCCACTGACTTCTGTTTGATAAAATCCTTCAAAGGGGGAGGGGCAAGCCCACTTTAAAAGAAGTATGCATTTTTGCAAAACAAATGAAAGTTTAAAAATGATTTTTATCCTACACAGTGCAATCATTTTTGAAAAGATTTTCATAACATTTTTTTTTTGTTGTTGAGTCCAATGTCAGACGTACATTTGAATTCACTAATGTTATATTAGGCATATTGCCTGTGCCATAAACCTAATCTGGTCAAAAAGTCATTTAACTAATAAAACATATTGTTAGTAAAATTTTAAAAAGCTAATTTGGGGTTTTAAGTGGCCTATTATGTTTTAATGGGAAAGTGCCCTAACGGCGTCACTTCACGAACTTTTAATGTATATATAATTATAATTGTCTTCCCAAAAATGACACTTTACTAACGCTACTTGGGCTTTTCGAGATAAATCAGGAGGTAAACCAAGAGTCTCACCTCTCCTGTGAATTCTACTCCCCTTAATTAAAGCTGGATGCTTCCGTGCAGCAGCCTGTGTGTCATTCACCTGTAGGGCTTTCCCGGCGCTAGGACCCAGGGTGCGCGATTTTCTCCAGCTGCTGCAGACCGAAAACTGGCAATAAGGGAAGATCGCGAGGACAAGCCAAAATTGCATACTGTATTCATCTTACTTTAACATCCTCTCTCCGGCCCCGCGAGGAAGCGTTGTGAAAACAACAATTGCTTGTTGCTCCGCGAGCATGCTTTGTGGCTGAAGGCAGCTCTGAGCACAAGGTAAGGCGGTGGAATACCATGCGATTACTAATAACAAAGACGTTACGGGCGAGCAGGGGCACATTAAAGGGGGCATTGCAATAAGCTATTGAGGTTGAGTAAAACTCCGCCAAACTTTGACCTGCATAGCCTTATTTGTTGCCTCGTGCCCTCTTGGCTATGTAGTTTTAGTGCTGTAGTCCGCGGCATTAGGATCGAGTCACATGTAGCCCATGGAGAGTCAAGTTGTGTGCCGAGATGACATAGCCTACACGAGTGTGTTGTCCATGCTGGAGGCAGGCGGGGGTCCAGACGCTGACACACTTTAACTCACTACGAAGTGGTGCTTTTTTAATTTCAGAGACAGCATTTCACAGAATCAGCTGAGGCTGTCGTGCCAACCTGGACCCGAGAACATCAACCCGGCTTCACTGGTCGACTAGCCTGCCGTCGCTAATTCTGAAACGATTCACCACTTCTTTCAAAGGGACAACACATTGTTGTTTCACCCTGACCATCTCTGCCCCATCATACACCTCCACTTTCCATATTAACCAGGTGAGCCTGAACTTATACGGGACACCCGTGTCTCCGTGAAGCATGGCGGCCTAAATAGGCAGATAATCTCCAATGTGACTCACAACTAGATCATTATCTCTGACAAGTTTTAGTAGGCTACGGCATTTTTTCAGAACCAGGCCTGGGAAGTAAACGTGGCTTCATCTGTGCTATCACCGTTGTCATGTGTGCGGACTCCCGCAGCCTTCGTCGAAGCCTTTTGGCACCAAATAAGTTTTAGTGAATCCACAGATTCATATCTCTGTGTAACTCCTGCGAGTCAAACTCATTCGTGACTGGTGCTGCTGCCCGAGCAGCGGTCACTACCGGGATAGAGGTCTCCGGGTTTCCCCGCGCAGACACAATGCGATGTCAACTGCACTATTCTTCGTCCTGTGCTGCTTCACAGCCTATCGTCTTTTGGTTCTCATTATTTTACATTTGGCTATCTGTCAAAGCTTTGGCTGTTTTCATGACATGCAAGTGAATAGCGAAGGGCAAAAGGGTTTACGTCCACTCCGCGATAGACAGCAAAGTATTTAGTCACTTGCACCATTCTCTCGATGAATGGACAGGACTGATGTCCTGCACTGCTTCACTGTACATGGAGGTAAACAAAGTCGAGACTATCAGGGCAGCGTGAGCCGCAGCGATGACACGCTTATTTCCTCATCACCACAAGTGTTGACTAAATGAAGCACGTTGGCCTCAAGGATTTGACACCAGAGCAAACATGGCCCCGGTGTCTTCAGGATTCAAGTTAGAGCAAGTGGCCTAATTATGGGAAATCTTGAATGTAGCTTAAGGAAAATGTTAAAAGGGGAACTACTTCCTCTGTGTGTTTGGGGGGAGAGTCCAACCTGTCATTGCACTGCTGACAACCACGAGGACTAACTCCTTTCAATTGGAAACTATGGCCACTACTAGTTTGACTAAATTGTGTACTGATGTTTTTGCTTGTTGGTAAAGTTTAAGTCCTTGCTGGAAACACAAAAGATCCTGGCACCTCACATAGTTGCATGCCTTTGTTTCACTTGTTCTTGACAAATGTCACAATGCACAATAGCAAACACACAGTTTGGTCTAAATTAACTGACGTTTTACCGACAGGGTAAATATATGCTATATGCCTATATTTGGTAAAATTCCAGTTATTTCTTCTTTTTCTGTCGTTGTTGCAGATTTGAGTTGACCTGATGATTGTATTTATAAAACCGGGCCATATTTAGCCTATTTTTTATTAGTCAGTATTAACATTGACCCAACTGTTTTGTTGTCATCACTTAGTCTAGGCTGCTTTGATTAAATTAATAGGCCAATAATTTATTGTTTAGATTTATGGTAATCTGCAGTGTGCAATAATGTATTCGTTTTAAGTTGTTGATTGAAGTGTTATTTGTCAGTGTGAATGGCTGTAGATAGCCTATATTTAGAGTTATAGACTATCTGGTGCATGTAGGCTACTATATGGATGCTGAATGTATATTATTTTAACCTGTCCAGAGACTGCAGATGGAAAGTAGCTGTAGCCACATCTGGTGTAAGGCATCTCTTCTTTTTTGTAAAGATTAATGTTTTTAGACATAACCCATGTTAAATAAATAGTAAACCATTGGGCACTTAAGTCAATCTGAAGTTATAGTTGATCAGTGATTTAGGCACATAAAATAGCTCATAAAAAGGTGGGCTGTAGACTCTGCAGTAAGACCATGAGATGTTCCTGATTCCTCCTTTACACATCCATTACCAGTCTTGGTCCCTCGTGTTAATTTCTTGCAGCACTTACCTCTCCCACTCTATCTACATTTCACCAACTGCGATTCGCTGGTCTCTGCCTCTCACTTATTCTACAAATTGATTTGACTGCCAGTGACGCCTCAGCCATGCTTTGATGACAGAGTCCGCTTCGGCTTTCAAAAATACAGTTTATGACTTTGTTACTCCGATAAGGCTTTTCAGTTTAGCGCACCGTTACACTCTGGTTGCGATCCCCCATTCCCCTTGAGCGGCTGGAGCCCGCGTTGCATGCTGGTACCTGCAGTCCTCACCCCTCCCAGGCTCTCCAGCGTGTAATCCTGGGCGTGGATAGACGAGCACTACATCTCCCATGCGCTCCCCGCTCGCCCCCCTCGCACGCTCGCTCCCTCCACACTGGAGACTGGAGATACGGAACGGACCGTCTTGACGACCCCCCACCTCCCCTCCTCCTCCACCCTGCCTCCCGCCCCCCGGACTTTGAGAACCGAAAAGCGTCGAGATTAGTGAGCAGCCACGGGCGGCAGCGGCGAAAGGCTGGACAGACACGGCCGTATACTGGAGTCGTGCAGTGCGTCGTTCACATGCCATCTGGACGAGCGGTTTGTAAATGTTTCTGTCACCAGACATCTGTTATTTAGTCTTAGCTTTGGGGTTATTCAGTGTTTAAGGAGCAGGGAGAGTCCGCGAGGGGACGAAGAGGAGGGGAATGCCTTTCAACGCCGAAGTGGTTAAGTCAGTCCAGCAAGGGCCGATACGAGGCACGGAGCACTCGCACTAGGTCGACCGGGGATAGATATCCGTAGTCTGCCTCAACACGTACAGCAGCGACAGCCACTCACACCAGTACCCGAGCAATGGGTGCTCACTGCTGGACTTCAGTGCTGTGTTTGCCCCCTTTTCGCGATAGTGCTGACCTCTCCTGCAGAGCAAGCCCCAGTAATAAGTTGTGTTACCCAGCCCTCTCTCTTCTTTGGTCCAGTTGCCTACTTTTATTAGACAAGTAACTCGAGCTTCAGTTTCTATGAAATCTGCAAGTGCGTTTGATTGTTGGGTTTGGAAAGGCTCCACCGAAAGACGGACAGACAGGTCGTTACTGGGCTGATAAAACAACAGGATGGTCGGCTAGTAGTCAGGAGTTTGTTTGTTGTGCTCTCTTTTGTTTGTGTGTTTCTTTGTATTGGTGTTGTTGACTTACCTTATCAGGCAGCGATGTGACAGACTGCCACATTGGTCCTTCACGTCGCAGCCCAAGCCACACTCAGTGGAGGGTTGCTTCTCAGATGACTCGCGATCGTCTCCACCGTTGTGCTGTGATCCTATTTAGCCCGCTGTAGTTTAATGAATGGCTTCAATAGTGGATAGACCTATGACCCCTCATTAGTCTGACTGTATTTAACACAAAATTATTTTATTTTTACACCATACATTTTAAGTGACTGCAAACATGTGGTCCTCTTGCGCACTTTTATGTCAACACAAAGATGCGTGTTTTAGAGCCGTAGGCAGTACAGTGAAGTATTAGTGTAGAAATGCTACTGGTTTTTAATTTGGTTTGTTGACAGCAGTTTACTTCAAGGTATGTCCGGCTCGACTAGTGCTGTCCGACCCTCAGTTGCCCACGGGGCGAGTTAGGGCTTCCACATAGGCTACATTTATTGCCCTACATCAGAGTGGGTAAATTCAAATGTTGTGGCGAAATAGAGCGCGTATGGGCGCAGCACAAAGACATTCTAGCTGTAAGCAACTGTACGGTAATGAATTAAGATCCACAGCGCTGTCTGCTTCGCTGGAGCTCTTTAGTACCTGCCATAGATACTGTATGTTACTGGTCTTGTCTCTAGTTTGTCATGTTTCTAATATGTCAGTACTATAATGAGACACTGTTCTTAATTTTACAGATTGTATGTTTTTTTTTTGGTCTAAATTTCTTTTAAGGGATTCTGTCTGGATCTAAACATTGACTGAAATCACTGCACATACAGTCAACATTTAAAGGCAATGATTTATCTCATTTACATTTAGACTCGTGTTGTAAGCTTTTGGGGGCAAACAAGTTATTTTATGTTTAATATACAGTATACACTTAAACACTTTTTATGGTAAAAGTCAAATGATTCAGAAAGTAAAAAAGAGGAAGGCACCTTTATTGCACTCTGGGCCTCTGCATGGAGAATGAAAAACATACTTTTGAATTATTGCTCTTTGGATTATATATCTGAAATGATTTTGTCTTGTATGGTTTCACAGTTGATTGTTGATCAGATCAAAGGGCAGAGTCCTTGAGAGTTGTTACACAGATTGAAATTAGCTTTTTATATGTTTGAATACATTAAATATTTCACTTATGCTAATTTTTCAAATTTTGTTGCTTGTTTTCTTAATACAGCAGTCAAGTCACATACTTAATAGGGTTGTCACTTTTAAACATTTATAATATCTTTTACATTACATGTTCATGGGCTGTCGTTTAATTATAATATTGGCTTATAAAATCATAGAAAAAGACAAAAACAACACATGTAACATGTCTGTTTTCTTTAAACATATACATATTTGTATTTGTATTTTATAACTTATCTGTCCTCCCAATGCCAGACTAGAAAAGGAAATGTTAATGCTGGTTACACTAAATCAATTACAATTGCATT
>JAVQKG010413953.1:0-12167 GCA_036025885.1 Hypseleotris bucephala | reverse complement strand
GTTTTAGTCCTGGTTTTGATATTGTTAGGATCTGGTTTTAGTTAGATTTAGTCCTGGTTTGATCATGATATAGTCAGTTTTGTCTCTGTCATTAAATAAAATCTAAAAGAATGTATAGGTATCACATGTTTTTTCCAATATTGTGGAGCCCTACATGAAAAGTTACATAGTATTGCTTTAATGATGCCAATTAATTTTTTTCACTAACAGATGAATTGAATTGAACAGAAGTTTTCTTTAATTTTCTCAGCTAACTGGTTAATTAGCAGTAATTCTGGGAGAGAACTTTGCATATTTAGATAGATCTCTATGTTCAATATCCTGTACCTGCTCGCTCTTCTCTTGACCAACTGTCAGGCACAGGGACCTTGTTTTGCTTTGCAAACTCGTAGGCAAGTTCTCTGCATTTGAGGGTAGGAAGCCCATGAAACTGGTATGCAAGATTCTTAATATGTTTGGCAAGCTCAGCCTCCATGTCATCTGAAAGAATTCTTCTCGCCTCTGCAACTCCATGATAGCATGGCTTGTTTTTTACAGGTACATTTTTTTTCTCCGTGTATCTTTTCAGTGTCATTCTGTCTATTTGGGCATCCTTTGCTGCTGTTCGAATAGACTTCCCTGCTCTCACTTCAGTGGCTGCTCTTTCTAGATCATCAGAAGTGGCTCCCCTGTTTGTCTTGCGCTTATATGTGCGTGGCATGATGTCCACTCTGTAATCATATCAATGCAAAATGTGGATTTAATATTTAAAACTTATAGGGCTACATAATCAACTTACCACTGGCCAAATGGCTCAACTTACCTCTGGCCAAATGGCTCAACTTACCCCAGAGCCACCATTTTGACTTTATTGTCCCAAAAGCTAACTATGGTGCACTTATAGGTTTATGAACTCATGTTATAGCTCAAACACACCACAGTTGATGTATAACACAAATTTGAAATAATTAATTTTGGTCTACACGCAATTTTATGAAAATGTTTGACAGACTAAATTCACTTTTTTAGAAAGAAATCTCTAACCTCTTTACGAATGTGGTTCTTAACTTCCCAGACTCCATGAAATGATGTCTTCCTCTTAAATATTTGGTCACATGATTAATTTGTTTTACCGTTTCCTAGCAACAAGGGGTGGCTCAACTTACCCTTTGGCTCGACTTACCCCAATCTCCCCTATCAAGTTTTAAATAATTTTGGTATGCTAAGTTTGAAATACCACCAGCACACTGACTAAATGTGATTTTATATTGTGTAAGATTAAAAAGTATATGCAGAAAGAAAGGACAAAGACACAACTGACTTCATCTTACTTTTTTGTTTTACAGAAAACTGATCTCCCTAAACCATCTTAAGTTGGTCGAAACGTCACCATTGCAACACTGCAGGATAGGCGAGTCAAAGAGAGAACTCCCCATAGAACCACTACCAGGATGAAACCAAGTCAATTGTGTCCCGGTCTAGCACCTAACACCCTGTGAAGAAGCATCAATAGAAGACGCAAGGGCAGTAACTACCAGGTGACAAACTCCACTCCCTGCTGACTAAAGTCTATAGCTTGCGATTTTGTTTAGGTGAGACTAAGTTAAACTATTTTTATCGATTTGGGGATTTTCTTTGGCCAGTTTAGTCACCTAACAGGGCAGCTTTCACAACAAAGTAAATGTCCAAACAATAGCTTAAGGTGTCATTTAATCAACCTGCATCATCATACATTTATGGTAATGTGTTTTTCTCACAATCCAAACCAAAGATCTAGTATCTACAGGGACCAAACATCTTGTCTTGAACTTAACAATATTTTGAAACTTTTTATTTATCAATATCTATTTCCCATATATATTTTTATTGCAGTTTTTGTCCTAAAAAAACTGTGCTTTACCAGTTTATCTACATAAGACTAAATTTCATATCCACAAATATTTAAACCTGGCTCTATCCATCACTGAGATTTTTATCCTGGGAAAGTAACAATTTTTGCACATAAAATGCTTAATTTCCACTTCAAAACATGAAATCTTTTTTCCCTCATTAATCAGAAAAAACCTATATCTCAATTTTTTCCTCCCGATTCACTTATAATGTCTCGCCTTAAATCAGGAAGTTATGTTGTATTATGTTGGCTGCTGCATGTCATTAGTGTGGGAGACTTCTTGTGCAATAACCTCCACTATCTCGTCAGGCCTATCTCCACCACCAACTAGCTCCCTTCTGACCTTTGATATGGTTCGCACTACACTTCGGGCTAGCAACAAGGATAAACAAATCCATAAATCGTCGCCAACTATTCTGGAATATAAACCAAACATAGAGAGATTGAACTCTAACTTAGAATGATTGGATATCATGTTAACTGAAACTCGGTAAAGCTGCGGTATTATAATGTTTTCTTTCATCAAGTTCTTTATACCAACTTACTTCCTACCGGGGTGGCTGCTTCTGGATGTCAACCCAGTGCATGGTGTCCTTCAAGGTGAGCTACACATTTTGTAAACCTTTAACCCATATTTGTAGTTTTTACCGGTCAAACAATAAATTGCATTTTCACATTTTTCTTTACATTTTATATAATTGAGATTAATTCTAGGCTATATCCATTCATAAACAGAATATACAGTATTTGAACATACTTAATGAATGCTGATACAGGGACCTCTTCCTGCAACTTTGAGAATTACAGTATCTGAATATACCTTTAATGCAGTGCTAATTTAATGTAAAAGTGTTTATCTGTTGCTCAGTTAAATTATTCAAAACGAGATAGCTAGGCAAACTAATTGAGGGTTTTTTGGTTTGCAGGGCTGGTGGGTGCTTGTGGAATCTCTGTGTTGTCTTCCCTCCAGAGAGTCCATTTATTTTTAGAAGAGGAGAGGTACATTGCTTCAACTTTTTACCAAAAGAATACAGGCAAAAACAGCATGATTTTATGTCTTGTTCTTGCAGTAGCCATGAGAAAAAAGACGTCCCTGACCAGAAGACACCTCCAAAGGCAGCTGTAGGATCTTTAAGTGGGACGCTCCAGTTTGTGTGTGTGTCTGCAGTGCTGGCAGTGGTGGGGTCTCGAGTGGCCTCTCTGGTGGTGCTGGAGTTCTGTCTAAGAGCTGTGTCTGGACTGCTTACAGCCGGACCTGTAAGACTTGTTACATTATTGTGCTATGATCACTGTCTCATTTAGATCATCACAACACTTTAGTCATTCTTTTTGAGAGAAACTGTCACAAAATAGGCCACAAATACAAGATATTTACATCACAGCGTGCTATAACATACTGTATACTGGGCAATTTTACTCAATCTCAATAATGAGAATTTCTTTCTAGTAACCTAGGCAAGGCATATTTTAAGATTATTCACATTTTCATTGCATTTTGGGGAAGTCCTTTCATTTGTTTATAAATAACTGCTTTTGTCTGATTTCTGTTTAGGACTCTGGAAGATTTCTAAAGCAGCTCTTAGTTCAAAGCCAGTTTTCTTTGGGTTGTGCCCTCAGCTGCAGTCTGCACTTTCTCCACAAGGGAGCATCACAGCAATGGTTGTGCCTGCTCCTGGCAGCAGCACTCAGTTGGTATTTGGCTCGACTGGCCACTCGTCTGCAGCACCATGTTATGACATTGTACAGACTGCACAGCTCACAGCGCTACTGCGGCATCTGCATCGGGCTGCTGACTTCAGGCCGTGTCCTGATGCCAATGCTCTGCAGGACTCTGCTTTGTGCTTTTATAGTGGCCATCGTAGCAGCTGTATCAATCATCAATCAGCACTTCCTCTCTGCCACAGAAGCCCTTAGGTTTTGGACACCACTAACTATTTGCTACACACTGTTGGTGGTGTACATGCAGGGTGAGAAACGTTCACAGCATCCACACACAGAGGGGGTTGAACAAGCTGATTTTTTCACATGATTTCTGTAAGCTGTACTGTTGACTGGAAGTATTTCTGCTCCAATACAAAGGAAACGTTGACAGCATTCACACAACGCACTTAGTGTAAAGCAAAAAGCAAGTGTTTAATGCCAACCCTAACCAAAGACCTGACATTTTAGTTCAGTTTTGTAGTTTGTGCCTCATTTGTGTCTCTTTTAGTTAATATTTGATGGTGTGTTGCAGAGGAGCAGCACCGTCTGCCCAGCAGCCACACTGTGCTCCACACAGTGGTGGTGCGACTCGGAGGGTTGATGGTGTTGATGCTGACTGTGGGGCGCTGGGCAGACTTGATTCACATTATCATGTGTTTCTTTGGTGAGGCCAGCTGTCTCCTCCCCGCTAGAGATCTGCTGGAGTCATGTGTGCAGGTTAGAACATACACACTGCACCAAAAACACACTATCAAGGAGCTTCAATCTTTAAAGTTACTTAAGTGAGGTGAAAATGGGCAAAACATAGGTTACTTTGTTCTCTGGCTAAAAGAAAGAGCTAAAATGATCCTGTATCTAAAATAGCTTGTTACAATATTTTATGATAATAAGAGCCCAATAACTCCTTTTCATGAAACAACTTTCAGATGTAACTGTGCAATGACCTGTCTTATTGGATTACCTTTCATATTTTATAGGAAGAAGATGATGAATATATACAACACATTACAAAAGACCGTCATCTGAATACACCAAGAAGGAGACAAATAAGAAGATAACACATTTGCACTTACCCAACACTTTTATTAACATTTTAGTGACATAGTAGGCTATAACCTACTCAAAAAGTCAGCAGATTTTTTTGTTGAACTTACACAACCTGGTTGACATTTTAAGACGTATTTTTTATAGGACAAGAGGAATGCGTTTCTTTGCCTACAACACTGTGACCAGTACCATTTTTGACACGAATCCCCTCCTGTGGCAATTTCTACAGATTATGTAGACTACTGATGTAATGTGTAACCGTATTATTTCTAAGTAGTCTAGTGTACAAATAAACCACTAACTTGCCTTTCATTAAGAGCATCAAACGTAACAAAGTCGACCTGGTAAAACAGCCACATAGCTTGAAGTGGCGTTTACCCTATGTAGCCTATTTATCAGCATCGGTAAAAGGCGCTTCTAATCCGACACCTAACTATGGTCTGAACGGGTCTGAAGGGTATAGCTACACAAGTGATTCTGTTGTCGCATTGCTGGCAAGATACGGCCAAAATGGCCGACACTGTCTAGTTGTATAAAGTCACGCAAAATGGCGCTAGACAAAGAAAGATTGTAGATTTTTTTTGATTAAAAAACACCATCTATTCCATCTGAACAGTTTCTTCAATATACTTTTATTATTACACGTTTGTGTGACATTTCTCTCTATACTGTTTAGACGGATACATCTAATCTCCACCTATAGGCTATTTCATTTGAACTGTTTTATCCACATGCAGATGTCGAAACTGTGCACGTAAAGTGTGGATTTTTTCATTAGACCCGAGGACCGACAGAAATATATTCCGTGGGCAGATTTAAGGCTAGTCCCCGTATTCCGTGTTCAGTGATTCTGGGCTACAGTCCAGTCTCCAGGATAATCCACGATATGAGATCAAATGTAGTTTGGGTGTTAAGCTGTTCCACCACAAACAGTACTCCATGCGTTTTTTAATTTTTGGACTCAACGTAATTCCATGTCGGGGTGAGCTCTGAAGACAGTGACACTCCTGCAGCACAGACCAGAGCAGAAGCGATCTCAGACACAAAAGCCCCGGCGGCTTCTAGACTTTTCTCTTTTCACGGCGTCACCATTGACGCATGCGCTAAATGCACAAGCCCTATCCTCGTCGCAATTAACGCATGCGCACTACTGTGGGATGCTTAAAATAGTAACTAAGGCAGAATAAGTTCTTGGTGTAGTAACAAGGATGTGGGCTTTGCATAAACGAATTCTGGGTTGACTTTATGGATTCCTTACCTTAAGCATGTGATACAGAACCACAATACAGGATTATTTTAGAGATGTTATATCTCCTTGTAAAAGAGATTACAAATAGAAAAAGAAAGGTTGCAAAAAATAATTTTCTTAGGGAATGAAAAGCCCCATTTGAGTGGCATAAAGTAAAAAGATAACAGTGGCTGTATTTGTCTCGCATCTGTTCTTATCATTGCAGCTCTAGAGGACCTTTGAACACAAGCATGATTGCATGTTACTCATTAGTTTACAAGTGAACTGAGAACAAGCCAAAGTCCTAGATTTGGACTGTTAGACTTTGAATAATCCAGTGGTAAAGCAAGGCTATAAATGCTCTGTTTAGGTTCATATGTTAAACTTGTGAAATGTAAAACACATACAAAGATAAAAGGTTTCTCTTTAGTTTAGCTTACAATAAAATCACTTCATGGTAACAATGTTGCAGATGTCTAATTATGTGGGCTTATATAACATTGCTATTTTATTAGCAATAATAAGTAACATATATGGCCTAAATCCAAATTCTAAATAGGCTAACCTCTTAGTAGTCTGTCATACAGCATGTTAGAACATGACACCAACATAAAAAAAACTATTAAACAACAAAAATGTTAACTAAAATAATCAACAATATGTACTTATAACAAGATGGGAAATGATGACTTCTTGCTTCTGCCTCAAGGAGCTATAGTACTGTGTAATCAAGTTTAAATACACCTTTGTTATGATCTATCTGTTTTTTCACCTAAAGTAGGTATTGTTTATGTAAATAATTAAGCAATCATGTGGTGATAGGAACAGGTGCAGTCTGGGCTATGTATTTGGTGGATGTGATAATCATTGAACGTACTAGATAAAGCCAGATCCCTTTGAAATAAAAAAAGCTTATTGTATTACAGTTAATAAACTTTTTTTTGCATCCATGTTGCCTATACCGCAATAATGGGGTCTTCCTTTGAGTCAAAGCTTCTCAGATGTCAGGCAACATCCAACCAGGGGTTTTCTCACGCATGCGTGTTGGCAGACGACGATCTCATCTAGGAAAAAAAGAAGTTCACACACCAAGCCACGCCTGCGCGGAGTGCCTCATTACAAGCAAAGTTGCTGCATCTTTTTAGGAAGCTATATGCTTTCTTTCGACACCCAAAGGTCGCATGGTGTCAGGGACGCGCCTGGTCACGGGAACAGTCAGGAGCGCGTTCACGAGGAGGTGCAAGATCGCGCTTTAACTGTGAAGACTATCAAACAGAGTGTAGGGATCCAGCGTAATGGTTTACATTGGGTCACAACGACCAGTCAATGATTTGCTCCGCGTATTTTTCTCCGGCGTGGATTTTGCAAAGTCTTCTATTTTGCACGGAAAGAAACTGACATAGCAAACGCATCTGTATGTGCGCGCAGCAGGAGCACACAGTATGGTCCGGGAAACCAGACATTTATGGGTGGGAAATTTACCCGAAAATGTACGAGAAGAGAAAATCATTGAGCACTTCAAACGGTAAGTAGCCTGTCATAGAGATTCTAATGCGTTCTATCGTCTGTGTTTGAAGGTGTGCACGGCGAGCATCTCACAGTCATGAAACATGAGTGAAATCAGGATGAAGCAGGAGGTACCCTGTAGGGTTTATTTGGCAATGGTTTGGCAAGCCTTGTAGGCAAAATATTGTGCAGCATATGAGAGCCTCTCTGCACAGATAGTTGATGCCGCCTGACATTATAAATGTAGAGGCTTTACTTGGGCTTAGATATAGCTTTTCCCACTTGTAAGTTTTTAAAGACTGCACCTGAGAAACGCACCTCATTGGCCCCAGTGGTAGCTAAATAAATCACCATACTGTATGTACCGGGGAAAGGAGTTTTGTGCAGCTATGCACTGTACAAAGTACTTTCTTGTCAGACAGCGTGCAGGTCTGCTGTCATACACTTTCTGCTTTTATTAGTCCACATCATCGCCGTGACACAGGGATGTTTATGGGGTGACTGTTTCAATCAATGCATAAGCTAAATGTATGGTCTTCAGCAGACTACCTTACCTACTACAACATGCACTCGTACTAGAGAGCGTTATAGCTGCTCCAAAAGCCGGGTTAATCTTAATTCATAGTCTGTTAAATCTTAAAGGTAGCGAGACATCATGCCGCCATCTACGCAACATAATTCTAATCGAACAAGGCGCCGTGCGAACAGACCACTAGCAATATTGGAGCAACAGAAGGACGTAAAAGACGCGTAGCCTACCGAGCAGAATCATTGAGTGCATCAAAATACAGTCAGAAACTGTTCGTAAGGGTTACTAACGGCGGTGATTTTCACTATTTCTTGTGAGAATCTACGGTATGTGTGAGCACTATGCCAGATTGCACATAGCCTTTTACTTCTGGACCTTCTCTAGGCACCATGCAAATAATTTTTGTTTGGCTATCACGGGTGTGTGCGCGCTCTCGCCACTCGCTGGTCGGCTGTCAAGGAAATAGCCCGCCTCCCCATCTATATGAGCAGAACAGACTGACGAAAAGCACCATTGGAAATCAGCGTTTAGGAGCAACTCCGCAATTTCTACTTTGCAGGCGACGCTACAGCGCACGATGCCCACTGAATAACAAAACGCGGTCATTGAAATGCACGCTTACCCCCTCATCTTATTTTCATACATCTGTCAAAAATACATAACATGATGTAGATATAGCCTACATTAATTTACAATAGTGTGTAATTTTGCTTTTTACTACACATATGGGGTGACACATCATTTGTTGTAGCTCGTTGTGCGGTAAATTTTTTAGGGGCGCATGATGCTGCCTTACCTATAGCCATCCTCTTGTTTACATGAGCCTCGCCTGGTGTGCGTAATCATATCTGGGGTCTGGATGTAATGTTTGCGGTTGCACAAGCAGTGTACTGTACAAGTTTCTGCCATTCACCCTCAGCACCGGCGCTTGCTTAGAGGTAGCCGGGAGTCTGCAGGTGAATGACAGCCTTATGGGTGCAAGAAGTAATTGAAGATGGGGGGACGGCACAATGAGTAAGCAGTGTGAGCAGCTTTTTAAAATGGCGTCTGAGGCTGTTTGGTGTTGGGAAGTGGTATGCCAATAAATTTGTGGGCACTGAGCAGTGAGCACCCCGCTGTCGCTGTTGGGTGCTGCTCTGTGATGAAAAACGACACCAGGAAAATAGAGAATGTTTAGAGTGAGCAAAAATGCATGGGACTAGTGTTTAACCCATTAAATGATAATGTTTATTTTTTAAAACATTAACATACAATTAATGCTGCTCATGTAGTGCTGTTTTAGGATGTTAAAGTACATGTTCAGTCATTTTTTCCTTTCTCACCCCTTGCTCATCTCAGTGTGAAACAGAAACATGCAATCCAGTTGCTGGGTTACTGTTGTCTTCCAAGTTACATAGAGTTGTAAATGACTAGCAAAGCCAGCATTTCTCCCATCCTGACAGTTTTACACATTATAATATATCAAATTTTGCTTTCTGCTTAAACTACCCTTGAAATACATTATTTGTATAGCTAAATGAATAACACAATGTTTCTGTTGCTTTCTCTAGATATGGACGTGTGGAAAGTGTCAAGGTCCTTCCAAAACGAGGCTCTGAAGGAGGAGTGGCGGCATTTGTGGATTTTGTGGACATTAAAAGTGCTCAAAAAGCTCACAATGCTATCAACAAGATGGGAGACAGAGACCTTCGCACAGATTACAATGAACCAGGCACCATACCTAGTGCTGCCAGAGCATTGGACGATAGCCTGTCTTTAGGGTCTCGTGGACGGGATGTATCAGGGTTCACAAGGGCGTCAGGCGGGTCAATATACGGCCCGCCCACGTCGCTCCACAGCAGAGAGGGACGCTATGAACGCAGACTAGACGGGTAAGTGGACAGTTTCCCTGAAGGCAGAGGAAACCGTGGTATCTTGTAAACACCTCACCTCCAAGCATCTTTCCACCATCTTTCATTTTACTTGTTGAAGGTTAAAATGAGGAAAAGATTCCAAAAAGAAAATGTAGGGAGTCTCAATAGCCCACTGGATGTGACCTAATTGAGAGCATGTATTGAATGTGAATATAGTGAAGAATATCTTTGTGTGTTTGTGGATGTATCATTGCGGAAAAACACGGGGCAAAGATTGGATATCGTGAAATTCCCAGGATTCTTAGGGATTGAGAAAAGGGAGGGAGAGAAAGAGAGAGTGGTCCATCGGCATTCACTGGGATTCCAATATTCTGGAGTTACGTGCCTTGCTTGATGGATTAATTTCACTGTTTTCCTACCACACATGTCATGCATAAAACACCCTTGTCTGGATAATTTATTTTACTAAAATTGTAAATATCCAACGATGATGTTAACCCCTCCTGGACCAGAAATTTGGATTATTGTAGGAGAATCCGTCAACCACTGTTGGATAACAAGGCACCTAAAGGATTTACCTCAAAGGTAATGATTGTTTGATTTTTCTTTTTTTAATTTGGAATCTATCTGAGATGAGGGCTTTACAATGTGAGTGCTGGGGAGACCTCTGCTGGTTGTGTTAACCAGTAGACATCAGAGATATTTTTATGGAGATAATTTGAACTTTTTGACAACAGAAGACAGGACTTTTTTGGACTATCAAAGACTATGTTTGGATCATACAGTAAACAGAGAAAAGTGAACTCATACCCTATGTCTTTGGAACTATAACTATACAATGGATATAACTACAAATGGATGAAGATGGCATTTATCTCCTTGAACTCTTGACAATTTTTCTATGGACTTGGCATGGACAAAACAACAAAAAAGGTACTTATTTTCTTGGGATGACACCACTTCATAAAAAAATCTGGATTATATTACATTTTGATTTGTTCTCAAAGGAATGCCATGGTTTGTTGATCATGTTACACTACCTGCTGAACACAGACTGCTGGATGTCCAGATGAACTTTGCCCTCATGAACTTGAAGTATGGTTCATTTCGTATTTTGAAGGAACTAATAACGACCCTGGTTATGAGTTATTTTTTCACATGGATTAGAACATTAAAGCCCACAGCACTTTTACGCCAACATGATCTACAGTCACAACACTGAGGATTACATTTCACAACCTGGACATGATTTCTTCATTTTTTTCCACACTCAACATTTTTGCCCATCTTTTCAACTCACAAAGCTCTATCTCCCTAAATTGTATTTGGAATATTAGGTCAAGTTACCACTCTCTCAAAAGGTTGGTATATTCTGCCCTGTGTATTTTAGCTGTCCTCTCTAACCCCCTAGTTTGAACCTTTGTCTCTCCATTTTCCCACTAACCTAAGTCATTGGTTATTAGACTGTTTGAGCTGCATTTAAACTGTACTTTCCACTTGACCCTGTACTCTTCTCTGGTTTTCTTCCTTTGATCGCGTCCTACCCTTGTTCCTTTCTCTATAATGAGTATTTCCCTGCAGATGCGCTTTATTTAGCAATTTAGCATTTGCTATATACCGATCAAGCATAACTTTGTATCACTGACAGGTGAATAACTCAGATTACCTTTATTATAGCACATAGTTTATTTACACAGCAAGTTGGTTCTTGCTAAAAACTGTAATTCACAAACTCACAAAAACATCTTAAAAGACTGAAGTCTATTTCTTTGTGGTCCAAACCACTGGTGGGGTGACCACTGCTGTGGCAGTATTGCCACAGGTCGGAGGGGTTTTAGGTTTGCAGATATAGAAACAAGATGTCTTAGCAATACTTGTTAGTAATATTATGACCAATATTGGTTGATATAATGTTGCAAGTATTGATAAGAGATGTTCCTCTTGTTATGCCTGATTGGTATATGTAAAATTGTTAGTACTAGAATTTGCAGTTACTATTATAAAATGTGTCTAGAATATAATTGCACAATGAGTCTGAAATATCTTCTAGCTTTAGACTATTTATAGATATTTCCATATGGATATTGTAGACAATTAGGAATGGAACTGTAAGAGATTTTGATAAATGATGATGACTGAAAATACATGGGATTGCAAACCCATGAACTAGACTAAATGGAAGGATAGGAAGGACATCTGCCATAAAACCTATGACAGATCAACATGTGTAAAAAGAAAGATACATTTTTGTATTTTTTATGTACAAAATTTGGCAATACTGAGATTGTGATATATTAAATAAATGATATATAAATATATTATACTGATAGTCAAAGTAAATCTATGGGTTAGGTTCTTGTTTATTCCCAGCTTTTTCATAATGAAAGAAAAATTCTCAAAATTATTGTATACAAAATCTAAACCGGGTATCAA
>JAVQKG010413838.1:0-12666 GCA_036025885.1 Hypseleotris bucephala | reverse complement strand
GCTGGAGGGACCATGTCTCTCGGCTGGCCTGGGAACGCCTCGGGGTTCCCCTGGAAGAGCTGGAGGAAGTGTCTGGGGAGAGGGAAGTCTGGGCGTCCCTGCTTAAACTGCTGCCTCCGCGACCCGGCCCCGGATAAGCAGAAGAAAATGGATGGATGGAAGTTGTTACTGAGAGATTGCCAATGCAATGGTTGGTAGAATATGACATACAGAATAATTAAAACGTAAACAATTTATTTTTGCATGAATTTACTTAATATTGATTAGCTAGATCGGTGTTAAGAGCTGATCTACAACTAAAAGAAAACTTTAATCTAAATGAATGTTACTTTAAGTGATTGAGAAGGTGTGAATCTCATGGGACGATGTAGCAGATGTCACAGTGCTTGACCCCATCTCTCGTCTTTACATCATTACATTATTCCTCATTCATCCACTCCCTAAAAAGTATGTTATCTTTAAAAAGTGATATATGTCCACTCTTTGATCCTGCGATGTGTCCTTGACCCCAAACAGGAAGCAGTCGGGGTGACGTCCTCTTGTCCAGATGCTGCTATCTGTGAAAACACTCAGAGGTCTTTGGTTAGAGTTGGACCTACAAAGAAGGACAACAACAAGATCAGCTGAAAAACTACAGCTGTGGACCGACTTGTGAGAAAGAAGCAAGAAGATGGAGAAAATAAATGGATCTGTGCTGCATGGGTAAAGGCAAGTCAAACAGTTCAACTCTTTTACAAATTTTAAGAGAAACAATGCAACTTTGCTGTCACATTTTACCCTATGGAGTTCCCCCCCACAGTTTCAGAAAAAGGATCCTTGTATTATTCATAAAGAATGTAAACAATATAGACCTTATAATGGAGCGCCTCAGTGCCCACACACCTCCAAACCCCCTCCAGTTCAGGAAGAACATTTTCAATTAATTGTCTAAAAAGAAGAAATGAAAACATTTTTAAAGATATCTTTATTATCCTGTAGCTGACTAGCCTTCATTAAGCCTATAAACTCTTATTATGCAGATTTTTCAAATAGTCAGTATAGGGAAAATTAATGGATCCAGAATATTTTTTGCATTGGGCAAACATGGTAGCCTGCAACCCAGAATCTGTACCAGCTATGAGTAGCATCAAGCTGATTTCTCAGGTAGGGAAAATATATGAGAGATAGGAGAAAAAGCAATTGAACAACATGACATCAGCATAAAACAAAACCATACAAAATTCAAAAGAGAAGAACAGAACTGGCATAATAACATAACAGCAATGCCACTAGTGCCATGAGAAGCATACAGTAATGGAATAACAGTGGCAGAACAAATGGAAGATTGTGTTTTGACTTTTGAATGCAACAAGGTGAATGTGCACACAGCACACGTGTATATATAGTGTAGATAGAGAGAGAGAGGGGCGTTGTGGGTCAGTGACAAGCAAATGGAAGATGACTGTAATTGTGGAGAGGCAGGATTTAGTTGTGATTCCATGAAAGCATTGTCGTAAATACAGGTGTAATTGGAGCCAGCACAGGTGACCTTGAGAGAATGAATGGTAGAGCTCGTAAACAACCATATAGAAAATATAGGTGCAATGCAAGAAAATGCTAATTTATAAAGACAGTTAAATTATAGAGAACGGTTAAAGAAGAAATCGCATTCATTCACTTTCTCTTGTTGGATTTTATTTGAGTAAATGTGTTCAAAAATATACTATTATAAACACCATAAGATTTCTCACAGTGATGTTTGCAGATATACAGTATGTTGCTGACAGAACTCATTGAAAGTGAGGTTTCAAGATCCATATATTCAGTATAAAGATGTTAGCTATAAATTAATTTTCACCCTTCTGATGTAGTTATGTTGTATTTTTTACTAAAAGGGAGATAATATAGATTTTGAATTGGTGCATATCACTTTAAGGCTAAAAACCACATAATTAGAAAGTTTAGGAAAGTTGAGTTTTTAGATTTTCTTTTTTTGGCTTCATTGATAGGTCAGTAGTGCAACCGGAAACCAGGTAGAAGAGTGGGGAGTCACATTCAGCAAACTGTTGTGAGCTGGAATCGAACTCACAACGCCAGGGCGAGCTTCTCAAGCTCTGAATATGGGCTGCACACCCAAAGTTGTGGTTTTCATGCCAGAATTTTACCACTGTGGGACAAATAAATCATCATTGTCTTTTCTCCTACAGTGTGCCCTTCAGGTAGACATGCACCAGGACAGGCCTCAGTATATCTCCCCTCTAAACAGGCCGTCTATGGGGGTAGTTTGTTTTAGCGCCACAGCAGGAGGCGTGATGGGAGTCAAACGAGGTCAGGACAGGCCCGCTCTTCATCAGAGCTCTGACAGACGGCCGTAGCCTCTTCACACCCCTCAGACTGTTGGTTCAATGACAGTGAGCATTCACAGAGACTTTACAGAGGACAACTTTAATCAAGCATGCCTGGACTCTTTTGTTCTAAAGGAGCATGTAGGTGAAGTAGTACATTTTAAGTGACTGACTTAGATGTTCAACATGTCCAATTTTTTAGGTGTTTTGCACAAGGGTGCCATGGTAGTAAAAAAAATAACTTGTGAACTTTCTGTGTGAACTACCTGCTCTTCCTCCTGACACACTGCTGTAGTGTCCCCCATCTTATTACATGTTTTCAATAGAAACTACAATACAGAACATCAAGAAAACTTTCACTTTTAATTTGAAGGTTAAAGTGAAGACTGTGCTTCCATACGGTGAAGAAAAGAGGGCATTATTAGAAATGCTTTTAGTGTGCCACTTTGAGTGGATTGTAACTTTTAGTGTTTGGAAATGTATTGAGGCCAGAGCTTTTACGCACTGTGGTTGTCGTCTGCGTCTCATTGTTGTGATGTCCCGCCCCTGGAGGCTGCGTGCGAGGAGTTTATGGTGTGGTGAACAGCTCGTGGCAGATGTGAGCAGCTGGGCTCTGCAGAAGGGCTACTTAAAGAGGCCTTACAGGTGTGGTAATGAGCAGGTTTTTAAAATCCTCCCTCTGCCTCGCTCCTAATCAGCCTTGGGGCTATTTTTACCAACCCCAACGGGCCCCTCGGGCTCATCCACATCGAGATGCTCCGAGAGGGCACGTTCTCAAAGAAGTGAACATCCAACTCCAGCGACACACACTTAAACATGCAAATGTCTGCCTGCACATCCTCGCAATCACGCACAGACACACTTTTAGATCTGATGTGGAGCCACAGGCAAGGGCCTATAGTCGCACTCTCCCGCCCTTCTCCAGCACTTACAGGACTGTGCCATATTCTAAAGTGAAGGATTTAACTTCTGTCTCCGGAGATGCACACTAAATGTTAGATTTATGATTGAATAAGTCATTTCCGAGTAAAAGATGTCCATTTTTGATAGGGCGATATGCTTGTCCAACTATGTCAGCATGGGGATTAGGGTCAGTTTGACCTACTATATTCAAATACTTTTTATTAAAAAGACAGCACGCACATAGGTTTGACGGTAAACTACAAGCTTCACTTCCAAATGATCAGACCGTTGAGATTATGCATTGTGGTGCGTGCACCTTTGGAGAGGATTATTTTATTTGAAGATAAGAGAAGATAATCCTGTATTAGTTAGACAGTAGGGAAATTCAAAACACACATACTTTATTGTTTTAAAATGTTGGATGGAACATGGCACCCTGGGGATTTTTTGATAAATTCTGTTGCTTTTAAGTTACAATATTTTGTCATAAGCATTTATATTTATAGATTAAGATCAAAACAGTAGAACACTGCCCATGACCCATCTGTTATGATCAATTATCTTACTTAACTTTTAAATTGTGACATTGTTTCAATGCTCTATGAAAGCATTTTCTTAATGAGTGTTTTTTATTTCATATCAGAGGAAATTTATCTGTGTTATCAGTGTAATGTCAAAATACATTTGTTCTATTTTTATCAACAAGCAGACTGACAGTTTAAGGTTGAACCGGGTCTATCGCAGTGTTAGACACCTTTTAAGAATAACTAAACTTAAGGCAAGCGCCCACCTATGCGTTGTCGGCCAGTCTGTTGGCGTTGATGTGTTTGCCCACAAATAAAGAGCTGCGCCGCCTGCCGCTCAAGGGTTATTGTGTGCCTGTGGTACTTTGCTCCTCGAGTGGCGTCTCTCCGTGTACTTCTCCAACAACAAGAGGGGGGGGTTTGTCGATATCGAGGAAATAGTTGGGCCAACACTGCCGTTGGCACGGTGTGCCTTTGCCTTTAAACCTTCTTGATATCTCTTTATGTCCCGCCCACTCTAATTTTGATTGACATTGAGGGAGGTCAGCAATGTGCTCCATGGTACTATATACATTAACACAAAACTCCCATGCATCAAGCTGATCAAAATCACCACACTGTCACAAAAAATGTATCCATCTAACCATTCTGTTGCCATGACGACTACTGACATTTGGCCCGGGCTGAGCTCTGTTAGGTCATTTTTTTTCTTCTTTGCTTTGCCTTGCTTTTAAATTGCGGTGGTGATAAGCTAAAGGGACCCCAGCCTCCTGACTGATTTCATTTTAAACATGTCACATTAAAGTGAGTTTTGTTTGTCTTGGCAGCCTTCACTGGTTACTAGTCATGCTTATTACTTGAATATTGGCACGTTAATTCCCTCCAAAATGTTTTGCCTCCCATCTGTCTGTCGATCTGGCTGCGAGAGAGCGCCAATTGTTTGTCTCCGACTCTATCTTTTGCTTCCTTTAAAAAGTAAAACTGCTGAGTGCTTTTGGTAAAACACAAAGATGTTGATTATCCAGGACCAATATATTTAAGTTAAAAGCAGTTTTGAGTTTTTCTCAAGCTTCCTGACCCGGCTCAATAGTGGTCTAATTCTTGTTCACAAATGGTTTAGACCTAGTTTAATCCTGCATTAGACCTGATCTCGGACTGGAATAGACTTGGTTAAGACCGGGCTAGGTATGTAGGCTATAGGTTTAGACACAGTGTATGTGGTTTAGACCAGATTTTGTTTACACTTGGCTCATCGTTACTCATTTTACACTTTGTTGATTACTCGAATGAAGATCCAACCACTGTTCACATCTTCAAAATCAGCCCTATGCCTTTAATGAAAGACAGCCAAGAGCGCATATTCCTAGATGACAGCAGAACAGAAATAGCTTATTAATTCGCTCATTTATTCTCCAATGACAAACTCACTCTGGATATGTTCCCCTACAGCTGATGGAAGCTCCCACCACAAGCCCAAGGCAATAGTTGTTCTGATATTTCTACCATTGCCTGCCAACCCATTACCCGCCATACAATCGGCATCAAGGCACTGAGAGAGTCGAACTCCTACTCATCTTCAGTTATTGCCTCAAATAGTATTTATACAGCTTCTACATGACAGCATTTATTGATATGAGTCACTAAAACGATTGTAACAGATTTTACTACAGACTGTAAAAAGGGAAACCAAGAAATAAATTGTAAAAGGCCCTTCTGTATCGTGGAACAGAAAACAATATGTTGTTGTAACAGTGAGATCAGACAGAATTCTGCATCAGTGGCTGAAGACATTTTAGAAGCTTTCAGATGTGGTTTGCTTTCATATTATGTAAACTCAAACACATAACATAACTACCAGATAGAAAACAGCAGCAAATTTAATTTATTTCAGGCGGACTCATCTGTCGTTATTTGCACAATGTTTACAGAGCATGGTTTCCAAAATGAAAATATCCAGTGAGCGCCAGTTCTGTGAATGAAAATATCTTACTGATGCCTAGGTTAGAGGGAAAAAAAATAAGAAAGAAAGGCTAACACAACTTAAATAACCCTTGTAACAACCACTTTATTAGGTAGAACGTGGAATATAACCTTTACATTTAAACTTTCTTTATAATTTACAGTATTTATAAACTGTTTTGACTAAAAATGCAATATAAAAGTTATGTTTGTGCCTGTCACATTTAACCACAGCGACATGTGTGTGGCTTTATGAAATTGTACTGAACTTTATTTCTTACATGTTAAGCACATGGAGCTTTTTACTGCAATGATGTCAATTAGCGTCAATGTTATGTAGCGTAGGCAAGGTATGTGGTTCAAGGATGAAGCCATACAGTTCTCCTCTTCAGGCGCACACCAGTCGCCTGAGAAGCCAATTATTTCCAGTTTCAGAGGCTGTGAAAATGCTCGGCTAATTATCAAAACGCAAGCTCGTTCAGACACTGAAAAGCTGCACATACTCCAGAACAATTTGCACCCATTGAGTACCTAGGCTAATTACAGTCAGCCTCACTATTGAAAGAAAGTTTGTGTTTTTTAGTCTTCCATTTACCCAAGCGACTTTGATGTAGCACCTTAACTTGAAAAGTGTTTGGGAGCAGCTGCAACGGCAACTTTTTTTACTTTGACTAAAAGGAACCAAAAACAAAAGCATGATGGATATTGAGTAGTGTGCATCTTCCCCCTGGATATGTATATTTTAAATATCATCTTTAAATGGCTGTATCTTTTAAAAACATAATGAGCGCCAGATAACATTTACTTAAGTGATTTCGTGCAAAAGTACAACACTGACAATAAAACACTATATGGCTAAACACAAAATACACACAGCAAGATACAAGAAGCGCACACGCCACATCATAAAACTCAAATCTCATACAGTCTGGATGTCTAATCCTGCCAATTCATGTTATTTACTGGTTTAAAACACACACACACACAAAAATAGATGCACAATGTGATCAAACAAAAGCATTTTACAATAAGGCACTGAAGTGTGTGTGAAAGCTTAAAGTCTGAGCTTATGAGCTGTTGGGGAGAAATACCAATATGAGTCATTTGGGATAAAAAGCAGAGCAGAGCTGACTTCCTTTATGATCCCCAAGTGAACCTGGACATCCATAGGAGCATAGAGGACATTAACACCAGTGACCTGTGGGCAGCTTATGGCGCTGGATAATGGCAGAAACAAAATGAAGCCAGGGAACTGTAACAGGGACGGTCGGAAAGAAGCAGAAAGCAGGAGGAAAAAGCGTAAAGTGGTTCGCTATAGGTCACTGTGTTTAAGACCCCCTGTTTTTGAATAAGATGAGGTCACTCGAATGCCTGTTTAAATGATCAGAGAGCGATGGCTGGATGGTGTGGTTTTTGTTGAGGTTTTGTACAATTTCCTTTAAGCATGAGTTGGAAACTGAGAAGTGTCTCTGGGCATCATCAACTTCCAAGTTCAGATTAAAGAGGAATTTACAGTTTGGGCGACTGTGGCTCAGATGGAGTGGGTCGTCCAATAACTACAAGGTTGGAGGTTCAAAATCCAACTCTGACTAGTGCAAAATGCAGTTGTATCCTTGAGCACAACATTTCAAGCATATTGCTTATCTTTGAATGTGTTTATTGATTGTGTTTGGGGATAGGCGGGGTATGACTTATGTCATCTGTTTCCGATTGACTACTACATACAGTAAGTCCTTTTGGGTGTTATGAAATATCTCAAACTGAACTATTTTTAGTGACCCAACAAAGATCTCAGGAGACCCACTTTTGGTCCTGACCCCATGTTTGAAAATCAATTAAATAGGCTATAATTATGGAAATTTATTATTATTAGTGTCATTAATTGTCTGTAACAAGATAAAGTTTAAAGAATCATAAGGGAGTGATATGACAATGGGAATGCTAAAGCAGATTCTATCTAGATAGGATGCATTTATGTTTTACACATTCCTGCCTGATGAAATATGCATGGTCATCCATTTACATCAGTATTACAGAGTTTTACATCGGGAGAATATGGAAGAGACAACGCAGTGGATTTATGACCTGACTTTTCATTTTTCAGCATGATGAGATTTGCTTTTTTACAACACATGAGAAGATTTGAAGCTGCAGAAACAAGGTCAGTGTCCTTATAATGCAGACAACAATGCAATGGAACAAATTTGAAGTACTGTGAAATATTTTTGTGACGTCTTTGAAGACAAGCAGTTTGGTAAATGTTTTAAAAAAAATCTGTATATTTCGTTTCTTTTTAATCAGTTCACAAAAAAAAACTAAAACAAACAAACAAACACCCAGTTGCCAAGATACAGATAAAAACAGTACAATGGAACAGATAGCTGTAATATTATTTAATGTAATATTGAAATGATATTACTGTAAAGTTGTGCACTAAAGTTGTGTACAGCACAGTACTAGCCTACGCCAGTCATTGTAGGAGTGGTTAGCATGGAGTGAGTGTAGGTGTTGAGTGTTGGTGTGACAGAATCATAGCATGAAAATATAATGATATTAAAGGGAGTAGGGCCAGAGGATGGACAGTAAATTGACAAAGCGAGGGCGCCAGAGTGGATAAAAGAGGTGACTTTGAGAAGGAGGAGATGGAGGAAGGGTCTAGTCAAAGCTGTTTCTTGCTAACATTGACGCTCAGCAGTGGACTAATAGGCAGAGAGAGTCCGTGGCTCTGTCTCCTGTCTGCTGGGCTGCCTGGAGGGGCTGTATTGATAATATCCCCGACTGTGAGGCTCAACTCATCCCCTGGGGCGCTCAGCAGCAAGTGGATGAAGACTCCCTGGACGGTCTTTTGGACTGTGCACCTCTAGACACTGCAGCAAAAGGAAGCCCAGATCTCTGAACACTGGAGCCAGGTACATACAGACACATTGCTCATTCAGCTCGCTTCCCAGCACCTCATTTATTCTCATTCGCAGAGTGAGGGCCAGCTAGAGAGAGAGCAAGTGATCACAGCCAAGAAGATGTATGGGCGAATGGATGGCTAAAAGAAGAGAGGCGAATGACAGGCGCCGCCAATGGCACGTCCCCATCTCTCCGGTGCCATCAGAAGTGCTAATCCAGCCAGCGGTATAGCTAGTGCGGACCACCTCTATCACCTGCCTGGTACTCTCCTTGTCTCGTTAGGGGCCAGATGGGAGAGGAAGAGACTACCCGCTGTACCTTCACATTAATACCTTTACAGCTCTTCTGCAATTGTTACGCACACTCCAGACACACACTGAGGGGGCGCCCGGGGCGGTGAGTGATGGCCATATGCAGAACTGTGCTCATCTATAACCCCCTGTGGCGGTAACAAAGTACAGTCGACTCCTTGAGTGTTGAAAACCAAGGTTAACATTTGGAAAGTGGCGCACTGCAGATCTGATTCAGCAGCTCTGTGTTTGCAGCGGCCAGGGTCAGAGCTGACAGAGGGTTAGAGGAAAGAGGTTGTAGGTGGAAGGTCACTGGTTCAACTGATACCAAGAGCTTGGAGTGGAAAAAAAGTCAGAATGGCCCAGCTAAAAAGTTGCTTCTTTATGTGCTTTTGAAAGAGAAAAAAATGTATGTAGCCAAACATAACCCTGTGAATACAGAATAAACAACTTCAGCAAACACACAAAGCAAAGAGCAAATCAACATTCAAGTCAAGTGCTCACCACTAACAACGGTTCTTTTTAAGCAATGGCCATGAAACCTTGCGTAGATTAATCCTGGAGAAAAGCTTTAAGTTTCCCTTTGTACTTAGTGAATGTTGTAAGTCTCATGAACTCATTGTCCTAAGTAAGCAGTTTGAGTAAGTCTACACCACCACGAGGAGTGGAAGTGTTTTACATTTTATTTTTAAAGAAACACTTTAGTTTGAACTTCCCTGAATAGCCTGGATATCAGACATCTAACCAACGCTGTGCAAAATACTTTTAGTCCATTTATGTCACAAATTACACACATGGCAACTGCATTAAACACAAGCAACTTTTGTATAATATTGAACAGTTTATACTGTATCTCATATAGAAATGTAAGTTGTAGTTGAAGTATGCAACACTACTGATACTACTGCAAAGTGTATATTTAAGCTATGAGCTTTCTACCTACACATGATAACAAACTGATAACAAGATGCACCAGAAAGAGCCTGATTGAGCTCAGCGGGTGACGGTGATTGATTGATTGTCTTACGCCCCACTTTGAAGGAATTAATCAGAGCAGCGGGTGCATTGTGCAAAAGTTGAGACCAACATTTCAACCTGGCAATGCCCACAAACTCTGCTTCCTCCAGAGAACTGACATCAAACATAACAGCAACACAGTAAATAAACTAATTAGCAAACAACAAATAATGTGGTTTGTTTGTAATGGGATGTTTAGTTGTCATTAAAATGTAATAAGCTGAAACTGAATGCAGAGAAATCAGAGTGCATGAGCGGTGCACTTGCCGACTGAGTGAGAAAGGCTTTCTGAAGCCTATCCAGCTCCTTGGTGTGCTTGTGTTTATTTGTTGGTTTATGTGTGGGTTACAGACAGGACCCCCACTGAGAGCAAAGATGCTGTAAACGAGGCACGCAACATAATGTATTGCGACGAGTGTCAGAGAACATGTCCCTTGGAGAATAAACAAAAAACATACAAACACGCATCAATGTCAAGACACGACCAGCTGGGAGGAGAGAAAAAACACCTAAACACCAACAAACAAATGGGTTTTACAGAAGTGGGACAATGGTAGCACTTCCTAATAATAAAAGAAGCAGAAAGATAAATGTTGGATGTCAGAAAAAAGTAAATAATATAAAGCTGTTATTGTTAAAGGGGCCCTATTGTGGTAAATAATGTTTTCTGTCATGTTATGAGTCCTCATCAATATATTCAGACTTGTACTATACCTTACTCACTAATGTTTAAGTTATGTTGTATGTGGAGGGGCTGAACTTTTTCAGAAGCTTAGTTTTTACCTTTCCACATATAAAGTATAGACAAAGAAACTTGCACCTTGCTTTGGTCTTTGAAGCGAGTGTGTCCAGCAAGGGTAAAGAGGGAGAGAAAAAGTGTCCAAAATTAATTCATCAAGCTTTGAAGATATGATCCCTTTAAACTGAATTCCTGAATTGTGTTTCTTTTTTGTTGAAATACATGCACTTTTACTTTTCTCCATTATACACACAATGGTCTGGGGACATACGTAATCTCTCCACACACACCCTTTCATACTACAGAAAAACATGGGCAATATTTGTCTGATAAGAAAGGTCACTTTTGTCATTTGAAAGCCCCACAAACCACTACAGGGCCCAATTTTAAAGCTTCGACAGAAAAGGTAAAAAGGAGGCCATCAGTGCCTTTGGACACCTCATTCAGCCCAGTCATAAATACAGAACAAATCACAGTGCTCCTCTTCCCCTTCATGTTATTTGAAATAGTGGATTAAGAGCAAAAAAATAGCCCTGTTTTTGAAGCAAGGCCATCTGTATTTGCAGTCGAGTGTATGTGTCTGCTTCCTTATCTCATCTGGACCATCCACTACACACACATTGCAGATCCCAGTTGGTTTTTGACTCTTCAAGCCAGAGAGGCCGGCTTACAGGGCCCTGAAAATGGGTCATGTGGGTCTTGGCTTACAAAAAAAATAAAAAGAGTGGACAGTAAGCAGGTATGGGAGTAAGGGACAGAAGCAGCGTGATGAGTCGAAAGGTCAGGACAGAACACAGTGCAGTTTGCTGTAGGAGATTTTTGTGGCAAGCACGCCATAGTGGCAGACTGTCAGCATCAGTGGAGCCAGGGCCAAGGCTGGGGCCAGAGAGCCTCCATGTCATCTTCTGCCCCCTTTTGACACACACAAGCCTAGAGTGAAGAATGGCCGGAAGTAAAGGACTAAATCAAACCACAGACGAGGGTAGGAATGCTAGCTATAACAATGTCCATGCAAGTAGCTCTCAGGTCAAGACACAAGCAGCTGAAAGTGTTAGTTTTGAGTAAACACACTTAAAAAATGCAAGGCTTAATATTACAGATCAGCTATAACGTGGGTATTTCCCCAATGAACAAAACTCATAAAAATACTTCTAATTAGAAAGATTAAGTATCTAAGAATATGAATATGTAAATAAATACATTTTACCACAAATGTCAGATTGAACCATATAATTCTAATGTGCTTTACAGAAGTGGGACAATGGTAGCACTTACTATTACAACAAAAACTTCAAGACAGTTGTGAGATGTCAGAAATCAAAAAAATAATAATGCAGCTCTTGTTAAAGAGAAATGGAAAAAGTTATGTTTTCTCATAAACATGTCCAGAGTTGTAGGCTACTGTTTCATATTTTACCACCTTTTTTACTGACAAGCACAAGCCTATAGAGTGAATAGTGTCTGGAGTCAGAGCACTAAATAAAATCATGGTCTAGTGTAGGAATGCCTACTAACACAGTGTCCACACAGCTTTCGGGTCAAGATTGGACAGAAAATGGCTGCCGGCTGTACACTCTTATTGCAGAGGAGAGTGACAGGTCAGGGGTGTCATCTGTCCACAGGGCCTCTGCTGCAAAATGTGATATCTCTCAGAGGCTGACCCCAAAGTCACTACACAGCTCCCGTAATGGGTATCCGCTAGACAGGATGTTTTTACATTCATCTAAAGTCGACTGCACTTCAATCCAATGTTTATAATTAGTTCCACTTGACTCTTCTTGTTTGCGTTAGTGCTGCTACCTTCATTGATCATATCTTTAAAACAATAACTAGAAAAAAATGCAATGTATCCCAATAAGAGCTACATTCAAAATCATAATGTAATATTTGCCATAAATATTAATATCCTTTCATTTGTTCTTAGGGTTGCCAAAGACTGGTGTCTCTTCCAGCAGTAACAATAAAAAGACATGAATCTTATTATAATTAAAACACAGATTATATTTGCTTTG